>CAOLHI010004704.1:0-103295 GCA_948474755.1 Ctenosaura bakeri
TAGGCATACCCTGATGTAGTCTCCCACCATTTCACAGACCCTCAGGCTCTCTCCAGCATTCATTTGAGTCGTTCACCATTTTAGTACACTATTGTATATAATGGGACTTGAGCATTCACAGATTTTGGTACCCATTGGGGTCCTGGAACCAAACCTCAGCAGATGCCAAGGGCCTACAGTATCTTGATTTTTTCTGAAAATCTCTGCTATTCAAATGTTGATAATTAATTAAGTTAATTGGGACAAAATAGGACTTGGCTGAGTCATGCCCTGACAGAAGTGATGTCTTTTTCTTCTGCTGCTGCTTCAGCATGAGGGTAAGAAGACTTTGCATGACATGAGGAAAAATTGCTACATGGGAATGTGTGAGATGGGCACAGATATGCAATTTCCTCTGATTGTTTTGTGTTTCCTGCATATATGCTAGTGACCATGTGTTGGTAGAGAAAGATTTTGTTGTCCAGTTTGCTGTATTCAAGCCATTGAGGCTTTCCTGTCTGCAGGCGTTGCGTTCTTACTTGACTAGATAGAGACCATGCTCTTTAGCTTGTATTCTGTATGTTTATTGCAACTCATTTTAGTGAAAGAGTCAGATTCTTTACCCTGTTAGACTCTGGAACTTTATGTTTCGTAGTAGGTGTCTTTCAGAATTTTAACTTACAAATACTTTACTTTGTTTACTGCTTTTCTGCTAAAAATGTTAAAGATAAGATAAATTCAAATTGAAATAGTGTATAATTGGCATTTAGACCTAAAGCTAATTGTTAGTCCCAATTAGAATAGCTCTACTGAAATCAAGTGAAGCTTAGTAAGTCAAAAAATATACATTTTATTGATTCAGTGGGTCTGTTATAGCCCCAATTAACTCTTGGATTTAGTTTTAGCTGTATGAAGTTTGTATTCAATTTAGACTAATAAAATGTCATTGTTAACTAGTGTATTTTCTTCATGATGAAACGTGTAATTTAGGTTGTGGAATATTATAAGAATAAAAAACTGTGTGTTGGGGAACACTGCTACTCAAATGTCAGATCAAATATGGAGCCTAAACTTTTTTTTCTCCTTTCTCTCTTTTTTAAAATGGTACATCTCTCAAGACATTAATTGAACTTTTTTCTGTTACTGTATTATTATTATATTACATTATTTGTCTGCTAGTTATGCTTTCATTGTGAATATATGAGTATCCTCTGGAAACAAGAAGACACAAATTGTAGCAGCAATTAGAAGAAGTAATTTTAAACACACTAAAAGGGGCAGTGTGGTGTAGTGGTTTGAGCATTGGACTTCAACCATGAAGACGAAGGTTCAGTTCCCCGCTCATCCATGGAAACCCCATTGGGTGACCTTGGGCATGTCACATACATTCAGCCCCAGAAAACCCCCTGATACATTTGCCTTAGGACGACCATGAGTTGGAAAGGACGCACAACCACAACAGTAGCAACAGTCTTAATAGTTTTTGTTGTGTTTTAATTCTATTCTAGATTTTGGAAGTGCTTAGATCCTTTAAAATTTATAGAGGATTTTTGCCATTGGTTTGGAAGAGATGTGGATTGTTGTTTTTACCATCCCAATTGTTGTCCAATTTCTTTCTTGTACGTTCTTCTTCATTTTTCTTGAAACCTAACTATCCCTAATTTTCATGAACTCTGGCCATTTTCGCATTTCCTGTTACAGTGTTTTTATTCCACTTTCGACATCTTGTGGAATTCTGGGGTTTGTAGTTTAGGGAGGGACATTTAGAATTCTCAGCCAGAGAGCTCTTTGGCCTCAGGAAACTACAAACCCCAGAATTCCACAGGATGTTGAAAGTAGAATATCAGCACTAAACAGTGTAGTGTGGAAATGGCCTCTGTTTCCATTTCTTTTTGCCATCCTGCTATTTTCTCCTTTTGCAGTTTCCCCCCTCCAGTTCCCTCATCATCATCAGTACTATTCTTGCTTCAAATATTTATTGTAACCAGTGATGAAATTTACGGGAGGGCCTGGTTGAAATTAAACTGTTTTCTACTCAGGAAAATATTGAAGGAGAGGCTTGTGCTATTGCTGGAAGCAATTTAGCAGGAAGATGGCTTTCTTTGTTCTCTTGACTTGTATGAATCAATCCCTGCTCTCAGAAATTGTGTTTCCATCTGCTAGTAAGTTGTAAGTTACATATATAAACTGAGGAAATTAGCATCAACATTTTTATTTCATTTTATAGTTTATAAATTCCGGCTGTCATTCTGCTTTAAATATGAAAGTAGTTCTGAGTCTTTGAGAGAACAGTGGCTGTGAGTTATTCTGGTTTAAAGGCAGCTACTTGGCAGGACAATCAATAGGAGAAATGTCTTTAAAGCTCATATCTGTGGAGACTCTTTTTGAACTTTCAGATCTGGAGGTAATGAATATATCTATATGTTTCTGTACAGCAACTATGCATTATGTCACCTTAATCAATTTTTTACTGATGTCCTTTAGAGGTTTCAATAATATTCAAATCCTGTTCAGAATCCCAGATCTAAAATGTTTGCGTAAATGATATAGCTGGGTGAATTATTAACACTTTTTCTTGGGTAACACTTTCTTTGAGCCAGACTGGGTACATTACCAAACTTATCATCATTGGCATAAGCAGTTTTACTTTGACCTTGGAGGCAGAAAGAAAAAAGGCATCTGAGAATCTTGGGTATTGCCACTGTTCCCATAGTGTAGTTTTAAAATTTTTGAATCAGTCATTCAATAATTATAGCAGCAAGTTCTATTTATAAGTTTATGTATACTTTGTTAGATCCACAATCAAGTTAGAAGCTCGAATCAGATTTCTTGGATGCTGAGTGCTTTCCTTTTCTGGCCACTAGAAGACAGGTTTTCTCTGTTAGAAATGTTTTTTAGCTTTGCATTGAAGCATTTTCGTTTCTGTCTCTATCACAAAAGTCTAGAAATAATGGTTGAAATCTACCTGGTTTAAATTCTTAGTGAGATGCTGGAAGGAAAAAAAAGAAAAAAAAGAAAAGATCTCATTTCCAAGAGTCATCCAGAGATATTAAAGAATTCTTCTAAGACTTGCTACTTTATCTACCACACATGAATATATACAGTTCCTTAACATACATAGGGAAACTTGATCCAGCGCAGAGCATTTCTAGAGCTAGTATTGAAGTCCCAAGCCATTAGGGCTTTAAATGTATTGTCTGCACCTTGAATTAAGAATGGAATTATGAATTCTTGGCAGCCAGGGCAATTCCTTCAGAACAGGTGCTATCTAATATCTCAATGGAATTCTAGTGAGCAAGTCAGCTGCTGCATTTTGCCCTAGCTGTAGTATCTAAATCATCTTCAAGGGCACCCCATATGTAGCTCATTGCTGCAGTCTAATCAGAAAGTTAGCAGTGCATGGACTACTATGGCTGTTATCTCTGACCAAAAAAGGCTGTAGCGGGCAGACCAGCTGAAGCTGCCATATAGTCTATCTGGGCTTCCAGTGGCAAGGATGGATCTAGGAGTACCCTCAGATTACCTACCTGCTTCTTCAGGGGTGTGTAACCTCATCTTGGGCATGCAACATACCCAATTCCCAGACTTAAGAACTACCAATCCAAAGAGCCTCTTATTGGCCCTTTCTGCACCTTACCTTTTTGCGGAGGTGGGGGCGCGGCGTTCGCGCGAGCAGCCTCTTGTGCAAGGCGCTCACATCCTTTCTGCTTCCTCGCTGCAGCTGGCTTGCTGGTCGCGCGAACACCCTGCCCCCGCCCCGCCCCTTCCTTCCGCAGTGCAGCCTGGGAGCTGTAGGCTGAGTGTGTTATAGTAGTTTCTGCTTCCATATCAGGATAAGATAGCTGAAAGGCACCAGATACAGCTCCCTCTTCCCCCAATGTCAAATCATTCCTGGATCTGTGATTGTCCAGTGCTCACAGAGTTGGATTACTCATTTGGAAGACAAAGAGGCTGAGAATTACTACCGATGCCAGCCTGAGGGTTTGAGAGGCTCACTGCAATGTTCAGTTGGCACAAGGGCTGTGATCTCATAAATAAATGCACAGCATCAACTGACTGGAACTTTGGGCAATGTGTCTTGTAACTGGTCAACCTGTGGTAAGAGATTTGAGGGAAACATGTTCTGATCTGGAAGGATAACATGTCACATAAACTTCCCTGAGGAAGGAGGTGACACTCCTGTTACAGTAAGAAGAATCTTACCTCCAGTGTCTGAGAGGGGAATTTACCTGAAGGGGTAACTGAACTGTAGGCAGATTGGCTGAGCAGGTAAAATGTGAACTAAGGAGAATGGACTTTGAATTTGTTGGTTTTTGATAGAGCAGTCCAAAGGTTTGGCACCTTCTAGGTGGACATGTTTGCTTCGCAGGAATATAAAAACTTACCGGTACCCCGATATATGTCAAGGTGTTGGACAAAGAAAGCTTTAGCTTTTGACATTCTCACAATAAGTTGGCCAAAGACTTTCCCACCCATTTTTCTGTTGAACAGGATGTTGAGGAAAGTAAGATTGAAAAAGTGGAGATGATTCCGATAGCACTTTATTGGCATGGTTTTCAGAGCTAGTAAGGAGATACAGAAAAGCTGGGTTCTAGCCAATCGGCTGGACCTGCTAAATCAAAGAAGTCTTCTTCATCCTAGTCCATGCCTGTGGTTACATGCCTAAAGTTTGAACAGGAAAGATAAATAGTTGAAGACTATCAAGACAATCTTATTCAGACCATTCTTTCAGCTAGGAGGTCTTCTATTCAGTGTTTGTATGCATACACCTGGAAGATGTTTTGTCGATGCTATAGATCTAAAGAGATGTATCCTCAAACTGTGTTAGTGGGATCTACCCTGGCATTCCTGCAAGCAGACCTTGATAAGGGATTGAGCTCTAAAACTTTTAAACGACATATGTCAGCTTTAATTTCTGTTTTGAAAGGGAAGTGAGGGAAGCCTTTCTTGTCACAGCTATGTGTAAAAAGTTTCCTGAAGGGGTTACCTTGATTGGTCCAGCAAAATTTCAGCACTTCCCAACTTCAGAATTGCCTGTTGTGTTATTGGCCTTGTTTAAATCTCCTCTTGAACTGTTAAAATTGGTGGATTTTAAGTTTCTTACACAGAAGCTTCTCTTTTTAGTTGCTATTACATCAACCAACAGAGTGTCTGAATGAAGAGTTCTGTCAGTGTATGAGGAGTTGTGTGTTTCACAAGTATTTGGTAGTTCTTCATTTAGGTCTCTCTTTTGTTCCTAAGGTGAACTTAAGCCATTTCCACACTGGCCTGTTATAGTGCGATGATTCCATTTTCAACATCCTCTGGAATCCTGGGGTTTGCAGTTTCGGGAGGGGCCAGTCGGCCCCTCCCGAAACTGCAAACTCCAGGATTCCAGAGGTTGTTGAAAGTGGAATCATCACGCTATAACAGGCTAGTGTCTTTCATTGATCTCAGGAGATTGTGCTGTCTTTGTTTTTCCTTCTGAGTTCTAATACAGAAAAGGAATGACACAAATCAGATGTGTGGAGGGGTGCTAAATTTTATTTGGATAGGACGGCTGACTTTTAAATGTTAGATTTCCTGTATCTTTCCTTTCAGGTGTCTACAAAGGGGCATTGAGTTTCTTTGTCAATGTTGTCAAGGTGGTTGAGACTCTATATTGAACTGGCATATTCATAGAGTTCAGCAGCTTATCCCTGAAGGGATAAAAGGAGATTCTACCCATAGTGCTTCTACATCCGCTCCCTTTAGCTCAAGAAAGCTATTTGGATACCTTGGTTATCTTTTGTGTGACTACAAAATTTAAAAGTTTGCCATTGCAGATGTTGCTTTTGATAGATATTTTGCAGAAATTGTTGTCTCAATAGGTATGTTATTGACAGTCTGCTCATCTGACAGATGTAAGGCCTCTTTGATCAGGTCCCATTGTAGGGATGCCCTCCCCATACTGCAGGAAAAAGAAACACTGATACTTAACATGAAGATTCCTTTTTTGTGGTAGTGGAGAAGGAATCCTTTCTGCCCTTTATAAGTGGGCAATTATTTTATTTTAAGGTTCTTTGATGTTGTTGCTGACTGGTTCCTTTTCATTGGTTAGCTTCTTAGTGCAATTGCAGCCTGATTGGAGCTTGATATTTCTTCATTGGTGGGAGAGGCTGACTGTCCTGCTTAGGGTGGAGGAAGGAATGGATTAAAATAAAGCCCTGCCCTGAAGTATGTGGAAGGAGCAAGACCCATTATAAGGATTCTCTCCCCACTATTACAGAAAAGCGACTCTGACAGTAAGTACTGGTGCTCCATTCTGTATTATTACACCCACTTTGCATCAGTTATGTGACATATATGTTGTATGGAACTGTGTTAAAATGTAACAGAAATAGGAATGTTAAAACACAAAACCTGTGACTCAAACAGAGAGAAGCAAAATTCTGCCTGGGTTTCCCTGACTATTGTCAAAGATTAGGAAATTTGAATCTGCTTTAAAGAGCCAGAAAACTGTGAAAAAGTCAGAAAAATGGGGTAAACAAAGGCAAAGCAGCAAGTTTGGGGGAGAAAGCAAGGGCTGGTTAATAGCTGCATAGAAGAAGATGGTGTGTGCTGCCAAGTGGGGAGAGAGGGACAGGGACCAAGATAAGTGAATGGAGGCAGAGGCTATGTTTCTTGAGGATGGGTGGGAGAGAAGGAAGAACAGTGTGCCTTAGAAATAGATTAACATTGTATATAGTCACAGCAGCAGAGATTGTCTGCAAGACACTGGGAAAATAAGGATGGACCAGAAATTAATGAGTGGTTATTAAAATTAATAGAAATGAAAGATTGCGACATTTTAACAAGGACCTTAAAAGGTGGAACCAAGGATGAAATTGGGGCTCCATTAATAGTGTATATAAAGGAGAAAAAATGCAGACTGAAAAACAGTATTTAAAAATTCATTGTTAAATATTTCATCAAATTTTTTTAAAAAACAGTCGCAATTTGGAGGAAATAAAATAACGCAAACTCTGTAAAACCAGAGGTTGATCGTAATTGAGCGGGAAAAATAGGCAGACATACTTACAGTGGGCATAACAGAACAATAAACAGTCTGATTATAGTATTGGTTAATAGAGGAGTCAGTATATTAGGTTGAGCTATGTGCAACCCTGCAAAGCAGAATTGTAGTGAAGTCACAATTAACAGTTAATTTGATATAGGATGTCTGGAGTGTTGTGAGTAATAAAGTATATAAATGCACAAGAAGATTTATAAATGATAAAATTAAAATGAAACGATTGTTTAATACCGTTACATTACTTTTCAAGAAATTGACAAGACATTTAATATAGAATGCAACATGACAGAATATGTTTTAGGGGGATAGAAGGGTTGGAGGGTGGGGAGGATAGGGTGCGTTTTAATGTTTTAATGTTTTTATATATTTTTGTAATGCCGCCTCGATCCATTGGGAGAGGCGGGATAGAAATAAATTTTATTATTATTATTATTATTATTATTATTATTATTATTATTATTATTAATCCTTTATTGGTAATATAACAGAAATTTTTGACATTACTATTTGAGCTGTCATATAATATTGCATTCAATAAAAAAAGAATCTTAATTATCAAAAAGAAATAGTTTACTGGTTAATGAAGTCTGTATGCTGTCTCAGAGATGAAGTATTTAGTGGCCAAATGTGACATGAACCATCATTCCTGAGGATTCTGTTTTCATGCTATTTTTTCCCTAAGGGTTTATATTGGTTTTCTTTATCTTTTCATTAATTGTTTACCTAGATTTCTTACTTCCAAAGTCTAGTTTCCCACTGTTTATTTTTTCTGTCTAGCATGTATTACATTATGAATCATGAGGAGGAAGTCCACCAATATTAACTTTATTAACAAAATTGTCATTTCTTCCAAAATATTTACTAACAGCATGCCTCATGTCTTCACAGTCAACATGCTCTCTATCTTAGATTTACTGCTGACATATCTGTCATATTTAGTTATGCTGTGTGTGTGTGTGTATACTTCTTCCAATATCACATTATTGCTACTTGGATATCCCGTTTTTCTGAATAACAAAGTGAGCTAAACTCTTTTGAAAGAGGGGATGTTAACTGTGTTAGTTTGTCACAGCAAAAGGAAGAAAGAGTCTACCAGTGCCTTAAAGACTGACATATTTAGTATGCTATGCACATTTGTTATACCATATTATTATTATTTCTTATCTGCCTCTCCCTATGTACTGAGACAGGGAACAACAATTAACACATAACTTAAGTTAAAAACAGAACATCAATTAAAAATAAACTGCATAATATTAATTTAAAAGAAGGAATAATATAAATACCTAACTAAAACAGTCAATACATATCTAAAATTCATAGTTAAAAATCACAGTTCAAAACAATCTAGGGAGGCATGCTGGAAGAGACTGGTCTTTAATGCTGCTTTAAATTTAGACAGTGTATTCAGCTGTTGAATATGTTCTGGCAGGTCATTCCACAGTCTAGGGGTGGCTGAAGAAAAAGTCCTCTGGGTAATCGTTGCCAGTCTAGTCCTGGTCAGTTGAAGGAAATGTCCTCCAAAGTACTTGAGTTTGCAGGGTGGATTATACAGGAGGAGGTGATCACATAGGTAACCTGGACCCAACCATGTAGTGCTTTAAAGGTAATAACCAACATTTTTTATGTAAAGTTGAAGGCTTTCACAGCCAGAATCCATAGGTTGTCATGGGTTTTCCAGGCTTTGAGGTTGTGTTCTATTAGTATTTTCTCCTGACGTTTCGCCTGCATCTGTGGCTGGCATCTTCAGAGGATCTGGTGGCATGGAAGTGAGACAGAGTATATATACTTGTGTAGTCCCTGGGTGGGAGGAAGCAATTTGCATATGTTAAGTTGGCCTGTGTGATGGCCTATTGTTAAATGGAATATCCCCCAGGGTTGAGTTGTTAGTCAGGGGATGTGCATAGCAGTGCATTAAGAACATTAGCCATATATTGTATTGTTTCTTGTAGAGGAACCTCCAGAGTCTGGGTGGTGTTCATTGGCATATTTTGAGTCTTGATTTTAGTGTTATTCGGTACTGGTAGCCAAATTTTGTTTACTTCCCGAGTTTCTTCTTTCCTGTTGAAATTGTCCATGTGTTTATGGATTTCAGTGACCTCTCTGCGTAGTCTGACATAGTAGTTGTGAGAACGGTCCTGAATTTCTGTGCTTTCAAAAAGCATTCTGTGTCCAGGTTGGTTTATAATATGTTCTGCTACTGCTGATTTTTTTTGGCTGGATCAGTCTGCAGTGTCTTTCATGTTCTTCTTCGTGGTCTCTGTGCCTTCATACACTAGGAGCTTTAGCGCCTGCGCGGTAGCGTTCGGAAACTTCTAGAGCTTGTTCGCTTGGCGGGAACCCCTCCCCCACGCCGGTACTGCGCATGCTCCTCCCGCCGAGCAACGGTCTCTCCTCAGTTCTTTCTCGTCCGCCGTCGCGTACGGAAGGTTCTTTAGTTTGTTCCTCTCACTTTGTGCTTGGCTTGCTGTTTTCACGGTTTTACGGATTTTGGACTGTCTCTGACCTCTCTTTCGGACTCCCCCTTCGGCTTTGGTCTTTTCGGATTTTCGCAGTTTGGCGTTCTTCGTCTTATGTCCGCGCTCTTCAAGAAGTGCGTGTCCTGCGGGCGCAAGGTTGCCCTCAACGACAGCCACAAGGAGTGTCTCTTCTGTTTGGGTGAGTCCCACAACATCCGGACTTGCCCAATTTGCCGGGATTTTACTCCCCAAACTCTCCGCAACCGGTCCGCGAGACTCAAGTCTTATTGTTGGGAACAGTCTCTGCGGGCGATAGACGAGACCTCCACTTCCAAGATGGCCGACAAGAAGACGACCACGCCATCGACGGTATCGGCGGCTGCCGTTCCGTCCACCTCGTCGGTATCGGGCTCGGTACCGGCGAAAACGCCGATCTCGGCGTTACCGAGGATCCCGAAGCTGTCGGCGGCTGCCAAGTCAGCGAAAGGATCCTCGACGGCGAGGAAGGCTGAGGCTCCCCTGACGGAGATGCCTGCTAAAAAGCGCCCTGCTCCGGACGGAGGCAGGGGCAAGGAGAAGGAGAAGAAGAAGAAGAAGAAGGAGAAGAAGCACTCCCCGGCTGGGGACGTTCAACCTCCTACTCCTCCTCCTACTCAGCAGCCTTCCAAAGGGCGAGGCGAGTCCGTCGATCTCTCGGATGATGAGATCGAGGACGTTCCCCAACAGCGCCCGGACTCGCCTGTGGCAGACCCTCCAACCCTGGTGGAGGAGCGCCACCGCCCTCCTAGCCGTCGCAGGTCGGCCGACCTGCAGCAGAGAGAGCCCTCTGCTTCTCCGGAGCGGCGTTCGACCTCCTTCCGGTCCCGGTCCCGCTCTTCCGAGCGTCCGGTGGCCTCGCCGCCTCCTAGGGAGACAAGAGAGGAACAACCTCGCTCGTCTGCCTCCAGATACACCTCGGCGTCCTACGTGGCCAGGTACGCGAGGGAATCTGAATGGAGAGAGCGCCCGGCCTCTTATCGGTCACATTCGCCATCGTACCGGGATCGGTACCATCGTGGCCCGAGTCGCTGGGAGACCTTCCGGAGGTCCCGGTCACCTCGTCGACAGCGCGAATCGCGCTCGCCTAGAGGGGACGAGGCTCGGTACCGTCGACGCCGAAGCCGATCTCCGTTGGACCGCCGCTCCTTCAGCCGCTCTCCCTCTCCTCGATATCATAGGGCGAGGGAGCCTTCACCTCGGTATCGGGCGATATCGCCACCTCCTAGGGTCACGGCAACGGCGACGCGCCCTACGGAGTCGGTGGTGACTGAGCGGGCTACGACGACGTCAGCCTGCCAGACTACCCCTGTCACCACTAAGAAGGTGAAGTCAGTAGTCAGCCAGCCCAAGCGGGACGCTGCTACTACCACCGCCCCGGCTGCAGAGAAGCCTAGGAAGGCAACACCTGTGGCGACTGCGAAGGAGCCGGAAAGCGAGCGGCGAGAGGACTCACCGACCTCAGAGTCGTACGACTCGAGTGCGGAATCAGAGGTGTCTGAGGCGGCCTCCCAGGAGTCTCCTCCGCTGGGATTCGGGGACCCGATCCCAGATTCTGCTCCAGAGGACGTCCACCAGTTCTCTGCGATGCTGCTCCGCATGGCTACTACCCTCGGCCTTAAGATCGCCGATGCGGAGCCGGAGGACGACGATCCAGCCTTCTCCGTCTTCGAGGAGAAGCGACCTGCCACGGCCCCGCTGCCTCTCCTGCCCCGGGTATCCAGACTGGTGAAGGCCGCCTGGGATAGACCGGCCTCGGCTCAGCCGATACCGCAGCGGTTGGAACACCTCTACAGGGTGCAGAAGGATAACGCCGGTTATCTCTTTAGTCACCCTGCACCGAACTCTGTGGTGGTCGAGTCGGCACAGACGAAAGGCTCCGGCAGGCAACACACCACCCCGCCGGACAAAGAGGGCAGGAAGTTGGACGCCTATGCAAGAAGGTTCTATTCAGCTGCCTCCTTGCAGATCAGGCTGTCCAACACTCAGGCTTGCCTCGCGGCATACCTGAAAAAGGTGCTCGATCGCCTGCAACCGGCGATGGAGGCGGTACCGGAGGACATCCGCCAAGCCTCCTCCGTGATCTTCAACGAGGCCATCTCCATCGCTCGGCAGCAGATGGCCTCCTCCAGGCACGCAGTGGAGATTGCCTCCCGGGTCATGGTGGGATCCATCGGCCTGCGCCGCCATGCTTGGCTGCGGCCGGCCGACATCCAGGAGGACACCAGAAGGAGGATTGAAGATCTCCCCTTCGACGGTGAGGGCCTATTCAATTCGTCCACAGACGAAGCTTTGGACAATCTCGTTAAGGCGAGGCTGACCGCCAAGAAGATCGGGCTACAGCCGGCCACGCAAGCCCGCAGGACCTCCACCTTCCGCCCATCCTGGCGACGATCTTCCACCTCGTCGTTCCAGCGTTCGGCCCAGTCTGGACAGTCGAGACCGTCCTCCGGCTCATTGGCCAGACGCACGATTAGGCGATGCCCGGCTTCGTCCAAGAAGTCCTCCTCCGAGACAAAGTCTCGGTTTTGACGTGCCTGGCAAGACCTACCAATACCCACTCTTCAGCCTACCATCAGCGCTCGGAGACCGACCGACTCTTGCTCGACATCTCGCGGAGTGGCAGTGTGTCACTACGGACTCTTGGGTGCTTTCCATCATCCGTCTTGGCTACGCCATCGAGTTTCTCGATATTCCTCCTCGAGGCGTTTACTATTCCACGCCGTCGAGTCGGCCCTCCTGGAAGAGATCCAATCCCTCCTCCAGAAAGGGGCGATCGAGCAGCTCCCGCAAGAGGCCAAGACCACCGGCTTCTTCCCCAGGTACTTCACGGTACCGAAAGCCGACGGTACCCTCCGGCCGATCCTAGACCTCAGAGGGGTGAACTACTACATCCGCCCCAAAAGGTTCAAGATGGTCACGATACCGTCGATCCTGCCCTTCCTACATCGAGGGGACTGGTTCGCCTCCATCGATCTCCGAGACGCATACTTCCATATCGCCATTCGCCCGCAGCACAGATGGTACCTCCGCTTCGCAGTCGACGACACCTGTTACCAGTACAAGGTGCTGCCGTTAGGACTCTCGACTGCCCCAAGGGTCTTCACCAAGTGCATGGCCCCGGTGGTATCCTTCCTGCGGACGAAGGGTGCTTCTGTCTTCCCTTACCTCGACGATTGGCTGTTGGTGGCGTCCTGCGAACAGAGACTTTACCACGACGTCCACATGACGTTGTCACTCCTGACCCGCCTTGGTCTACGGGTGAATCCGAAGAAGTCCCACCTCGAGCCGGCGAGGATCTTGGACTTCATCGGGGCGACGCTCGACTCGACCTCCGCCAGGGCGTACCTACCAGAGTCTCGAGCCCAAACCCTGATCCGGGCCGCCGCTCACGCGCATACAGCCCCGACATTATCTGCGAGAAGCGTCCAGCAGCTCTTGGGCTACATGGCTGCGACGACCGCTGTGACATATCTCGCCAGGCTGAGAGCGAGACCTCTTCAACACTGGTTCGTCCGCATATTCGACCCCCTGCGAGACGAACAGACACTCCGACTGCAGCTGCCGGGAGACGTCCGCTCATCCCATCACGAATGGTCTCTCTCCGGAGAGGCGTTCAGACTGATTCGGGACCGCTGGGGCGAACCATCGATCAACCTCTTCGCGACCAGGGAAAACGCGAAGTGTCGCCGATTCTGTTCCAGAGCGGGCCACGATCGTGCCTCCATCGGGGACGCTTTCCAGTTTCCGTGGACCGGGGAACTCCTCTACGCGTTCCCGCCGTTCCCGCTGCTCAGCCGGACGATATCGAAGATCCTCGCCGACCGAGCCGACGCGATCCTGGTAGCCCCGTACTGGCCGAGGCAACATTGGTTCGCACCCCTGCTACAAGCCGCACGAGACGACCTGCTCCGGTTGCCACCGACACCGGACCTGCTCTCCCACTCCGGCGGCCGAGTCCTCCATCCGGACCTGCCACGCCTGGCCCTCCATGCCTGGAGGATATCGCACTAGACGATCCCGTGCTCGGTACCGTCCTCGTCGCGGCCAGGAAGGAATCCACCCGTCGCAACTATCAATACAAGTGGCGACGCTTCCTGACCTTCGCTAACGAGAGGAGTGAGCCGGTATCGCCCGCGGGGCTCTCTACCGTCCTGCATTTCCTCCTGCACCTCCGGCAACAGGGGCTGGCGTTTCCATCCCTGAAGGTGTATCTTTCCGCGATCGTGGCATACCAACCGCCACGATCGGCTGCCTCGGCCTTCTTCAGGAACGATACCGTTAAGCGGTTCCTGAAAGGACTTCATCATCTCTACCCGCCGGTATCGCCGCCGCTACCGCCGTGATCCCTCTCGCTGGTGCTCTCGCAGCTGACAAAGCCGCCCTTCGAGCCGATGGCGACCTCGGATGATAGGCTTCTCACCATGAAAACTGCCTTCTTGGTAGCGGTGACCTCAGCGAGGCGAGCGGGTGAGATCACAGCTCTTCGATCCGATGAGCCCTTCACGGTCTTCCACAGAGACAAGGTGGTCCTGAGACCTGACATCTCGTTCCTGCCTAAGGTGGTGTCCAGTTTCCATCTCAACCAGGACATCATCCTGCCTGCCTTCTTCCCGAACCCGACGACACCGTTGGAGCGGTCTCTCCACTCCCTGGACGTGCGTCGGGCCGTGGCCTTCTACATGGACAGGACTGCTTCCTTCCGACAGACGCCGCATCTCTTCGTTTGCTATGGGCAACGTCGGAAGGGCCTCAAAGTGTCCACCCAGCGCTTCTCCAAATGGGTGGTGAGGACTATTCAACTGGCGTATGAGCTCGCGAGGAAGCCTCCGCCAGTCCTGCTTCGAGCCCACTCCACCAGAGCGGTGGCTACTTCTGCGGCCCTCCTGCGAGGAGTTGACCTGCATGAACTCTGCCGTGTGGCGACCTGGTCCCAACCATCGACCTTCGTGCGCCACTACAGGCTCGACTGCCGGTCGCGCAGAGATGCCCGGTTTGGACGTGAGGTGTTGGCTTCCGTGCTGTAGGACCTGACCCGCCGTCCGACCGGTAAGCTACACAGTCTCCTAGTGTATGAAGGCACAGAGACCACGAAGAAGAAGAACAGGTTGCTTACCTGTAACTGTGGTTCTTCGAGTGGTCATCTGTGCCATCATACACACCCGCCCTTCCTCCCCTCTTTCTCAGGTCCCTGTAGGTTCTACGGCGGACGACAGAACTGAGGAGAGACCGTTGCTCGGCGGGAGGAGCGTGCGCAGTACCGGCGTGGGGGAGGGGTTCCCGCCAAGCGAACAAGCTCTAGAAGTTTCCGAACGCTACCGCGCAGGCGCTAAAGCTCCTAGTGTATGATGGCACAGATGACCACTCGAAGAACCACAGTTGCAGGTAAGCAACCTGTTCTTCTTTAACTTGTGTTTGGATGTTGCGTTTTGTAGTCCCTATGTAGACCTGCCCACAACTGCAAGGTATATGATAAATTCCCGCAGAAGTTAGAGGATCCCTCTTGTCCTTTTCTGAACGTAGCATTTGTTGAATTTTCTTGGTTGGTCTGTAGATTGTTTGGAGGTTATGTTTCTTCATCAATTTCCCTGTGTGGTCAGTGACCCCTTTGATGTTTGGTAAAAACACATTCCCTTTGGTTTTGGCTGTTTATCTTCACTTCTGTGTTTTTTCTGGGTCTTGAGGCTCTTCTGATGTCTGAACTGGAGTAACGATTGGCCTGTAGAGCCCAGTTTAGATGATTCAGATCATCTTTCAGGAGGTGGAATTCACAGATTCTTTTTGCACAGTCTACTAGAGTTTTTATTGTGCTCCTTTTCGTCCTGGGTGATGGTTGGAGTTTTTGTGTAGATATCTGTCAGTGTGTGTAGGCTTTCTGTAAACTGTGTGGCCCAACTGTTGGTTGGGTTTGCAGATGACTAGGACATCCAGAAATGGTAGTCTTCCTTCATTTTCTTTTTCCATGGTAAATTGGATGTTCGGGTGGATGTTGCTCAGATGGTACAGAAACACGGTTAGTTCATCTTCTCCATGGCTCCAAATGGTGAAAGTGTCCTCCACATAATGGAACCGTATAGTGGGCTTTTTTGGTGCAGTTTCCAAGGCTTGCTTTTCAAAGTGTTCCATGTAAAAATGAGCACCCGAGACTGGAATAAGATTGACAACCTTACCTGCAGAAAAATGGAGAAAGACATGGTGAACCACACAGAAAGACAGAAACAAAAATTCAGCAAATGCCAAAAGCACCAGCTGAAACCCTCACTAGACACATCACAGACCATCATCAATCTGACAGAGCGGCAACTTTCAATCCACAGCCCACAGACTGTTTAGGCTTACTAAAATTGGGCAGCAGGGCTTCATTGTACATAGTTGTGGGTAATGTGTAGCTTGCCACCTGATACTACTCATACTAGTCAATTTTTAACATTTGATTACTGCACGTGCTACCTCATTGTTTTGACCTTAGCAACCATCCCAACTGGCTCTGTGTATGCTGACATCTTTAAAAAAGTGGAGCAGAATATTTTTTTGCAAGTTAGACATGGGTTACGGAAAAGTAAATTCTATTGTGTACTCACAGGTTGCTGTATATAGGTTTTGTAGGCGTGTATGGGTTCATACCTTAAAATTTTATGTAATACTTCAAAAGCATTCATTATTTGTGCTGCGTTGCTTATTTATCTTTCCGATTATATCCTTGTATGTTATCCAAAAGTGGCTTGATTTGGGTCAATATTTATTTCATTGTTTATATATTTATATGGCACCGTCAGTTTTGCACCCTTACTAGTTTACTTTTTAATGGCAGTGTGAGGAGAAACAGTACACATAGATAATGATAAATTCATTAATGTTGATCACAAGGTGTTGTAATATAGGGAAACTGTGCAGCCCAGCTACAGAGTGCAAATTTGTCAGGTTCAAATTTGGTGTAGATTCACGGTAATTAAGTTATTTTAAACTGAGTTGCTACAATTCCTTCCATATGATTTAGTTAAAATTTAAATTTTGTTTGAATTGTACCTTTTTATTCTTCCTATTTCTTTCTTAGTAAGATGCAGAGTGATAAACCTAACAAAATAATTCTTTTCCCATGGTTATAGAGTCAAGTGCCACCTTGTGGAATGTTGTAAAATGGTAGAGGAATATCTCTAAGAAATGGAATCACAAAAGTTAGAAGGGATCTCATAAATCATCTAGCCCAAAGCGTTGATGGTGCAGGAAGTATAATATTTCTAAGAAGCAGACATTCTGCGTCTGTATAAAACCTCTAAGAAGAAACTAGTGGTTTCTGTGGTGGTCAGTTGCATTAATGAAAAATTCACACTGTGAGGAATCCAAGCCCTTCCCCCTATAATTTGAGCCTCTTGATTCAAATATTGCCCTCTGGAGAAACAGAACACATTTTTTTCCTGTGTCATTTTACATGATAGTCCTTCAGGTATTTGATGCTCAGACCAATTAATCTGTTCTCATATTTAAACATACCGACTCCTTCAACTTTTTTCATAGATACATACTTATACACTTTTATCCAGAACACACCATAAAATCTAGGATCTGCATCCAATCTTTTTGATGCAGTTGTTCAAACCCACTGGACAGAGACTCCCAACTCAAGGATTTAAATCAGGCATTTAACAATTGCAGCACCCTTTAAGAAGAGAATGTCAAAAACAGATTCCAAGAGGAAATGAACAAAAATTCTAGAGGATTCACTCTCTCTTGTGTTCTGAATAGGCTTTTATCAACTGATATACTGGTGGTAGATTCCTCCCTGCTTAGTATACAAGCTATCTATGCTTTTTATCTCTCTACATGTGTTAATCAGCTTATTGGTTCAAAGATATCTGTATTACTGGCCAACTGCTGTTCACCAGTTATCGTTGTCTGTAACTTGTCTTCATCTCCAGTGAGCACAGTTCCCTGCCCACAAGAACACGTTAGCTTTGTCTCTTTTAACTTGCTTAGGACAAAGGCTTTTGAATGCATTTTTATTTACAGAATCTATAATAGAGTTTTGAATTTAATATTAATTTGTAATAGTTTAGCAAACTATCAAGTTAGACTTATTTAAAATCAAACACAACAAATTTCAGCAATTTAGAAAAAGTCCTTTTAAGTATGTTCCCCTTTTACCTGAAATACAATTGGGGAAGGGATTCTAAATTGTTTCCTTCAGCATGGGCAAACGGAAGAAAGAATTGATCACTTCCAGTTGGTATCTTCCACATACTTGGGAGTTGCTGGGTGCAGTGCATTTTCCTTCCCCGTGCAGTTGTTTCTAGCTGCTATGGCAGCTGCTTGTCGCTGGTTTGGAGCCCATAGCTTTTGATAACTTTGTCACAGTAAGAATTATATTTGCTACCACAATTATAGTTATTTTCTTAGACTACCATGCAAATCCATATCTTCTAGTGCTTGAAAATTTAGCTTGGCACTTTTCAGGAAAATCTAGTTTGGTATAGGGAAATCAGTTAAATTAATAGTAATACTAGCACATATTAATGGAATATATTTTATAGTAGTTTAATAATAACATTGCATTGATAGTGTTCTGCTTATTTTAAATTAAAATGAAGACTTTCAACTTGTGTGTGTATGTGTGTATATATATATATATATATATGCTTCATTGTTTGATTAGACACATTGGAGCAACCACTGATTTTTCCTCACTTGTCTACGACTTTTATATGCAGGACTTCACTCTGCTGCTCCTCCTTATTTCTCTCCAGTCTAAGTTCTTTGTTATGATTAGAATAAGAACAAAATTGCTTGAAGCAACAAAACAAAATAGCATAAAGCCAAGCTGGGGAAGTAAAAACTCTTCCACTCCAGCATTATATGTGAATGTGGCAGATACTTGAATTTGTACATGGGGCTGCCCCATTGTGTCTAGTGCAGTCCTCAGAGAAAAAGCACTAATTAAAAACTTGTTTATGAATTATTTATTAAGGAATGCAAGTTAACAGAGAAGGAGGATTTGGGGATTCAAAATGTGATGAATTTCTGTTTGAGATAGCTTGACTAACTTCATTTTTGTTGTAGTTATTGGTTTCACTGAGTACAGTACAATTACAGCAACTGAATACAGTGAGTACAGCTAATCCAATTAAAGGATTTTTCCCATTGTTATGTTGAGAGAATTTAAGAAGATGGTAAAATCTTTGATCTGTATGTAGACTTGTTACTATACACTTGTAACTTGTTGTTTTGTTGTCTTACAGATGATTCTTTGGGACTGGGATTTAAAGCAGTGGTGTAAACCTCACTATCAGGTCAGTGTGTCTTAAAAAATAATTCAAAATTCCAGAGTTGTTAATAAGAATATAAACAACTAAGAAACACTATACAGTCTTCCCTCTGTATTTGCAGGTTTGACATTTGCAAATTTGATTATTCGTGAGTTGTGTGCATGTACTCCTTCCCTGTGCTTAGGCAAATGAGAAGGATGTGAGAGGGGGAACATGAGGAGGCATCACATGCACATTATCTTTCTTCCCATGCTTGGACAAGTGGGAAGGGTATGGGAGGTTGGGAGCACAATAAGGAAACACATGCATATACCTTCCTTCCCCACACCTGGGCAAAAGGAATGGTAGAATAAGCATGGGGAGGGAAAGTACTACATGCATTTCCTCACTTGCTCAATTGGGCAAGAGAGGGGACAATACTAGTTGCTTTTCAGTTTTCTCAAGGGTCCTGTGCCCTGTACCCTCACAAAAGTGGAGAGACCACTGTATATCCCACAGTAATATGCAGCTTGACATACTTCAAGTTATGCACACTTTTGTTCAAACAGTTTCCTGTCTGACTTGAACAGGAAATATTTCCTCTAATTACATATTTACACTGAGAACAATTGGATCCAATTGGTTGGATTGAAAGAGCTGTTCAGTTGTAATGAGAAACATTTCCTTATTATGCCCAAACTGACAGGATCAAACTGTGGCTTGATATTGTAGCTTATTAACATTAAGGAGGAGAAGAGACAAGATAACTTATGTGTGTAAAGCTCGTGCAGGTTTTCTTTCTCATAATAGAAAACCACAGTATGATGTTGTGTGAAATACCCGCCAATGAATTTGTTAATGTTAAGGGTGGCAAAAGGGTCCACTAAAGTCTCCACCTGACACTGAGGGTTTCAAAGAACTGCCATAACAATTCTTCAGTGCAGTTTTGCAGTAGTCTTGTTTGTCATCAAAATTCAGGGGCAAGCTGCCACAGTGTTCTGCATATGCATATGCGTATGCTTGCCTTCGCATCTTCTCTCTGTCTCTCCGTTTTCCCTCTTCCTCAGTGGTGGCATCAGATCTGTACCTTCCTCATTACAGAAAGGAGAAGAGAGGATAACAAGCAAAATAGTGAAGACTGAGGAACACAGTAACAGCAGCAGCAGCAGCAGTTGTAGAGTCTTCCATTGTTGCTGGAAGAGGAGGATATGGCAGTCAGTTGCTTTTTTAGTGTCTTATTTTCAGGACACTGTGAGAGTGGAGATTAAGGGCCTTTCTGCACTACACTGTTATAGTGCTATTATTCCATTTTCAATATCCTGTGGAATTCTGGGGTTTGTAGTTTACTGAGGCCAAACAAAAACATCCTGTCTTCCAGAGCCAACTTGAATATTTTCATTTAGTGTAACTGGTCTCAGTTTGTTTAATAGAGGACTTAATTACAATTTATGCATGCCGTTGCTAGGCTTCATGGTTACCATCAGTGATTAGAAATTCCTTTCCTGTAGTGCACAGAAAAATTGATCCAGAGCCTCCAGCTTATAGCAGAAACTTAACATGTGTGTAGCTCTTTCAAAGGGTAGATAGATAGATAGATAGATAGATAGATAGATAGATAGATAGATAGATGATAGATAGATAGACAGATAGACAGATAGATAGGGGGGGAAATGCTCTGCTTTCTTTCCTCCCTTCCCCAGAAAGACATTGTGACTGTCTTATTTTCGTAGAACTCTTAAGCCTAACTGAACTATCAGGTGTTATTTTATTTATCTTTTGCTGCATTGCACTGAAGCTGAGTCATTCAGAAGTAATTAGTTCCTAATGCGTAATTAAACCATATGCAAGGGGAAAAAAAGGAAGAAAGCACTTAATAAGAGCAGGGAGGAAAGCAAACTTGATTGCAAAGTTGCTAGCTTCTCTGCTCTGCTTTCTTAATGGTGAGAAAAGACAGTTATCAAGCCCTAGCAATGCAAGTCTTATTCTAGGGACCTTAGGGCTACATGTAGCCCCCTACCTATTTTTGCCATGCTCAGTTCCCCAGTTCTTCTCCTTTTTCTACCCTAATAATAATAGTAACAACAACAACAACGATAATCTGCCTTTCTTGGAAGCCTCCAGAAGTAGTTCTTTGTTATACTGATTAACATTTTAAAGACAGGCATGGTCCTTCAGATACTTTCATTTTCCCCATTTTGGGGGCATTTTTGGCAGCTCATGAAACCTCTGAAGGGTCTCAGAGGCAGGAAATTACCGCTGGATTATCTGATTCATAGGTTTTAGGTATCTGACATGGAATTTTAAAATGTTTTCTCAAATACACACAGATATCCTTCCTCATACTACTGATGTGTGTGGTTCAAGTGTGATTATTTGCTGGAAAACAGGTATGATGTGCTCATATGAAATGAAAGCATGTATTTCCAACATAACCAGAGTAAGGTTGAGTGGTGACCTAAATATTTTGCCCTATTAGTAAGTCATAAATGAAATTTACTGCTCCCTTCATAAGTTCACAGATTTCCTAGAGGTTGTTAGAAACTGGCTTCTGTCCACCTAACCTTCCCTGGAAAATTATAGCCAACCTTCTGAGTTCATAAGCATACTGCATAACAAATATCACATGGCAGGACTACCCAGAGTCAGTAAGATTCTTGCAATAAACACCAAAGCTACTTAAATCTAATGTTGAATGTTTTATGGTGAGAGAAAATCCTTAAGCAGGAAGTACTTTACTTTCTGGAACATACTTTGTAGTTGGAAAAGCATTAAATATCTTTGCCTTGTGCTCCAGCATACCGTAGTCCATGTGACCAATCTTTAATTCCACTTTTGCACCTTGGCATGTAGAAAACCTTAAAGGTTAAAGACATGTCTAGCTAGACACAAGAGTGTGACAATAGTTTCCACTTGATTTTGGTATATAATTAAACTTAGAACAAAAGTCATTTTTAAGGAAATAGCTGCTTCTTTACGGGCCAAGGCCCTCCTTTATATTTAAACTGTAGAACCTCTGCCTCTTTTAGGATAATAAGGTCACTTTCCATGGCCTTATGCTAGCTCTCAGGTTATGCTGGAGGCTAAGCATGAGCAGCCCTGGCTTCTTTTTCTCTTAGCCACAATGCATAACATGAACTATATATAGTATATAACGCAGATATAGTAATTGATATGTGGCATCATACATACACAAACATAGGACAGATCCACTGGGAGAGGCGGGATAAAAATAAATATTATCATTATCATTATTTTTATTATTATTATTATTATTATTATTATTATTATTATTATTATTATTATTATTATCCGAACAGCACACAGTCTGAAAGAGAAACATGTATACAAGCCCCAAACCACATGCTTATACATACAAATCTTTTCAGATTCTGGTAGTGTTACTCCAATACTGTGCATCCTGCCTTAGAAACCAGAAAGGAACATTGGGTTCTAGTCTCATTCTAAGCCACATACCTAAAATAATTCTTCTGCTAATCAATTCAGAGAAATATAATATGGTCTGATGAAATGCATCCTTTTTATGCTATAGTGCATGCTGGTTAGTTCTTTCCTTAGATATAAGTTTAGACATAAACATGTTAGGAATGTAAGTAAAATTATGGGAACTAAATATACTCACATCACAAAGACCACTGCCCTCACTCAATTGTCTTCCCCTACTGTATTAAAGTCTGTTAAATGGTTGGGAAGATCTGCTCACATATCTTCGGTGTAATATGTACTTTGATGTTTAAATTGAAAGATAGGACTAAAGAGTTATAGAGTATAAACTGAGAATAGGCGAACATTATATCTGAAGTACAGTGCTCCCTCAACCTTATGAAGATTTGGGGCAAAGAATCCTCATTAAAGTAGAAAAACTTCAAATACCCCCCCATGCTCCCCCTCTGGTTCCCTTGGAGGCTCCCCACTCCCATTCCCTTGCCTTTTGAATGCCAGGGCCAGAGACAAGAGAATGGGAGAGGAAGCTACAGAGGAGAGAAGGAAGGCATGCACATGTCCCCCCCATTCCTTTGTCTTTTGTCCAGGCGCTTGCCTGCCTTTTCCACACCTGGCAAAACAGAAAGGAGTGGGAGGAAGAGAATGCAAGGGGAGGCGTACATGTGCCTCACAAATAATCAAGTTTGTGAAGGTCAAGCTGGCGAATGTGGAAGGGGGACTGTAATTTCTTATTCTTGGGTTGATCCTCTGTCATTGATCTTGACATCATTGTTTGGATGGATCAGAGAACTAAAGCCAATTTAAAGAAACTTCTTCTGTTTGTAATTTCTGTTATCATACAAAATTCCGCCCAGAATGTTTGACACTTCTGGAGTTGAGAGATTTAAGCAGGAGTCCTTTCTTCCCTTCCTAATGTACATAATCAGGCAGACTAGGTTATTCCATTGGCAAAGCAGAACAATAAATTGGTCAGAGTAGGTTGTCTGTTTCAGCATAATTTATATTTATTGGGTTTTTTTTAAAAAAAATTAATTTACAGAGCTAGAACATGTTTTAGTGTATGGATGGGAAAATTATGATTATCCAAATATTACTGGACTGCAGTTTCCATCATACATAGCCATCTTAGCCAGTAGTGATGAATGATAGTTACCATCCAAAAGCATCTAGAGGACAAGTTGCTTACTTCTTTTTTTAGTGGAAAAGTCCATCTCTACCTAATTAGCCTTAACATTTTTTAGAACTTAGAGCAAATTGTACTAATGCTTGATTGACTTCATTGTCAGTTTAGCAGTTTAATATTTCCAGATCATACCTAGTTGCAAAGCCCACATGAATCTATTTTGACATGAATCTATTTTAGACAAAGGACACATAAAGTCCTGCCTACATCTTCTCCATCCAGCAGGACACCAGCTTTGACAAGAAAAGAATGTAGAGACCTAGAGAGCCCATAGACTAGGCTTGCAGATATTCATGTATGTATCCGTATGTTTGGGATCTTGTAGCAACCTAGAGCAGAGCTTTCCAAACTTTTCATGTTTGTGGACACACTTTTTAGACATGGATCATTTTGTGACACAGTAATTCAGTTTTACTAGCAAACTGGAGGATAACCAACCCCTTGTAAAGAGATATGTATGCATACATAAATCGTAATAATGAAATGTGTGACGGACACAACATATTTCATGAAAACCTTTCATACATTTTTAAAAATATATAATTTATGAATAATAGCATACATTTCCAAGATTGTTGTCATTTATGAGTAAGAATATGTAAATATGTGCAAGAATTAAAAAAAATAAATAAAACCAATAATTACTTATAATTTTAATGGGATGTATGAGGTTGACAGGATGAACACAGCTTTTCAGTATTTGGTGGACTAGTAGGTGAAGACACTCCTATTTTTTCATCAAGCATTTTTAAACTTCTATGTGAGGAAAGACCCCAACAAGGGGGGCAGGAGAGGCAGCCTCCCTGCCTGAGCCTGACCTGCTGCCAATCACCCTCAGCAAGGAAAGACTCTGACGAGAGGAGCAGCAGTGGGCCAGGCTCACTAATGTGTTGTGACACACCCTTTGGAAAGCCCTGCCGTAGAGGCTAAAATGGAGGAAATTTTTAGCATCAACTTTTGTGAACTCTAGTCTGTTTCATCAGAGGCATCTCAAAGGTGCTACAGGATTCTTTTCTATGTTTTAATGCAGAAACAGACTAACACAGCCACGTCTTTTTATATTTGAGAGAAAGGGGAAGATCCCATTGTCTTTTAGTTAATCCCATGCTGGTGACAGCATTTTAAAGTATTAATGTTCCTTATTTAAATACTGCTTTCCAGTTATATAGGTAGTTTCCACACTAGAGCCCTTTAGCATTGCTTTCTCTCAGCTGAAAGTAGATTGAAACAGAGGCACTCTTATTTGGCACTGAAGCACTATATTACCAAAGAAGTAACCTTGTTAGTCTCTTGCATCATAAAAAGGAAGAAGGGAGGGAGAGAAAAAATGTGGCAGCACCTTTACGATTAACTGGTTTTCATTTTAGCATGGGCTTTTGTGGATATAAATCCACTCTTTCAAAGGTAGTACAGAGTGATAGTAAAACCTCAGATAACAAAACATATTTATACAGTTGTGGGTGTGGGATAGAATGCAATAAGATCCAGAAAGATGCAAATCATGTCCCTTGCCCTAAATTTTCAAAAGGCTGGGCAAGGTGACACAAGTTTTTCAGATCTTTACGTTCTGTTCCCCTTCCACAACTGCATGAATATGCTTTCTTTTTTGTGGACTCTACATCACGTATATGGTTTTTGGGGTCTGCACAGAGACATTGTCTGGAACCATCTAATAAACTTTTGGCAGTTGCTCTGCCCTTCCCCCCAATAAGTATGTTCCCAGCACCATTTTGTAGTTCTTTTTCATCTACCTTAGCAGCAGCACATTATCAAACCTCAGCAAGTTTGTTTTTTCTTTCATCATTGCAGTAGCCAAACTACCTCATTTTAAGAGAGCTGTTTACCCACAGCTAGAGACTTTTAGAGGCTTGCAACTTTTCAAAGTCCCGTGGGGCTTACAGTCTTGCAGTCGCCCTTTAGGCACTGCTCCAAGTGGGATAGGAAGAGCTTCTTAGCATATGATACTTAAGTGCCTCTCTTTTTTATAAGCCACTCGTAATCCTAATATCTGCTGAGTTTGCAAGGGTTTTACTTCCCAGGCCAGATAAAAATGAATAGCATGCCTAAATTCTCTTCTTTGGTAATCTGCTCTCTTTGCCATGAGACATTGGACAGCATGGGTATTAGCTGGCAGCCTTAGCCCTCAAGATGGCTAACCATCAAGGCTTCATGGGACATTATCAGGTTCTTGTGGGTCAGAGTCAAAATCTTTAAGGACAACCTTCAACGGAATAAAAAAGACATTGTGGAAATTCTTTTCCAAGAGGCTGGTAGTGTCTCCAGAAATCAAATCACTACAGCCAAGCACATAACTGGATGTTCCTCAGTACCATTCCCAGGAGCTATAGCGCTTTGTAAACACGTGTGGCTATGCTCCACAGGCTTGTATCATGAAGCCTGTCTTAAGGTGGAGGATATGGAATTTGGTGGCCTCGAGCTATTCAGTGCCAAGACAGATGAAAAATTGGATTTGGAGGACAAACTGGCTAGCACCACTAAAAAGATTGACATTTCTCTCCAGTCTACATCTAAACAATTTCGACAGCTCTATTCATGTCCTTCCTCACGCAAAGGTCAGCATTCCTCTTTCACTTCAAGGAATCTTCCTTATCGTCTTCAAAGAAGCCCAAAGCCTACTCTTTATTTATATCAAAGACATGGGGGACTAAAGGGAAAATGTCATCTTTGATTCTTGCTACAACCAGCTTGATTTTCGTGAAGCATTCAGCAGTTCAGGGACTGTCTCCATCCTCATCTTCATCAACGAGAACTCATCAGTACTGACACATGGATCCCCAACATCATTGCAGAAGCATATCATATCAAGTATCTCACTCCACCTCCAGATTGCTTCCGAACCATGCTAGTGTCATCAACTATTCTGGAGGAAATCAATATTGTCCTGGTAAAAGGAGCCATTGAGATAATTCCCTCTTAGGAAGGGAGCAGGGTTTTTTATCAGGGTATTTCACCATTCTGAAGCAAGATGGTGGAATGACTCCAATACTTAACAAAAGAGATATGAACTCTTTTATTACAGTTCATCACTTCTGGATGGTCATGCTTGCCCGTATCCCTCTTCATTTCTGGAAGGGAGATTGGTTTGCTATAGTTGTCCTTCACGATGCTTACTTACATATTGCAGTCCAGTCCAGAAGATCAGAGATTCCTCAGAGTTACAATCAACCAGGAGCTCTTTCAGTTCAGGATACTGCCCTTCAGTCTTTCAGTGGTCCCCATGGTTTTGATGAAAGTCATGCTGGTGGTGGGAGCACACCTTCATCAACAGGTCATGTTGCTCTTTCTGTACATTAACAACTAGCTCCTGGTTGCCACATCCAAGGTCAAGCTTCATCATGCTATACAGGCAGTGCTCTATCTTCTCTCACATCTTAGTCTCTTTTTGTCAGTCATGACAAGTCCCACTTAGTTCCTGCTCAGGACATCAACTTTATAGGCAAACTAGCATATATATCCAGTGTTGCCCAGGATTTTATTTTCTCATAGGTAATACTTGTTAGAAAGATTTGAGATGCTGTGTCTCTGATTCCCCAAACTGTCTTGTCAAGTACCTGTAACTTTTCCCCATATTCCCCAATCTGATCTGTATTCAGAGTTATTAACATACAGAGATTGGGTTCCTGAGAGAATACACCGCCCTTGTCCTTGCTGCTAGGCCTCGTCTCCATAGCAACCAGCCATAGCAACCTCCCTTTAAGCCTGTGGCATCTGTTCCACTGATCTCTCTCTCTTAAGGTGACTTTTCTAATTTCAGTTCGGCTTGCCTAGTGGGGGAACTTTGTGCCTGTTGGTGTGATTCCTCTAATCTCAGAACATTGTTCTTCTGGCCTGTGAGGTGGAATGTTCACCTTCTGGATGTTCAGAGCCTTATCCTTTTATATATCCCATGCTGAGTCCTTCAGTAAGTCTCCTTGGCTGGGTTTTTTGTTGTTGTTGTTGTTCCAGGAGAGGCCAACAAATTCCTCCTCAAACACTTTCCAAATGGGTTGTTTGCATTAATGCTCAATCAGACAATCTGGGATGCCTACCTCTGGGAGACTGCATAAGGAGCCACTCTGTGAGGACCACTGCTACATCCTCAGCCTTTCTGAAGGGTATTCCTGTTCTGGAGCTCTGTCAAGCTGTGACTTAGGCTCATCATTCAACATTCATCAAGCATTATTATCTGGACTCAAGCCAATGCAGGTTTTGGCAGGGCCATTCTGCTGTCCATCTTCACTTGATGTGCCTCCTTTCTCCTCAGGTGAGCGAGCTGGCTACTCAGTACCTATATGTATGCTGCACAGAGACCACAAAGTGTTGTTGTTCTTGTTGTTAGCTGTATTTGTATCCTGCTTTTTTCCTGGTAAGGACTCAAAGTGGCTTACAATAATTTAAAAGAACATAACTAAAAACCATAGAATACAAAAGTTAAAACACAAATTAAACAATCAGATACGAATTAAAAACAAAGTTAAAGTTAAATACTTAAATACTTAAAATACATACATTCTAAGAATAGCCAGCAGCTTTCAGACCATAACCATATATTAAATACCTGTTGAAATAAAAATGTCTTTGATTATCTATGGAAGGAAGGTAGAGAGGATGCTAGTTTGACTTCTTTGGGAGGGGAGTTCCACAGCTTGGGAGCAGTCACTGAGAAGGCCCTCTGCCATGTTCCCACCAGATGCACCTGTGAAGGTGGTGAGACAGAGAATGGCCTCTCCTGCAGATTTCAGAGCCCAGGCTGGTGTGAAGGGAGAATGCAGTCCTCCAAATAACCTGGACCTGAGCCACATAGGGCTTTAAAGGTAATCACCAGCACTTTGAATTTTGCCCAGACACAGACCAGCAGCCAGTGGCACTGTTGCAGCAGGGGGGGTTGTGTGATCCCTGTAGCCAGCCCCGGTTAGCAATCTTTGGACCAATTGAAATTTCTGAACACTCTTCAATGGCAGCCCCACGTAGTAATCCAACCAGGATGTAACCAAGACATGTGTCACTATGGCCAGATCTAACTTCTCAAGGAATGGGCACAGCTGGTGCACAAGCTTTAACTATGCAAATGTGCTCATGGCTGTTGCTGAAAGCTGGGCTTCCAAACTCAGAGTTGAATTCAGGAACACCCCAGGCTGCAAATCTGCATCTTCAGAGAGATGGTAAACCCATTTAACATAGGCTGAATCCCTATTCTCTGATCTGCCTTTCAACTGACCAGGAACACCCATCTTGTCTAGTCCATTACTAATGACAGGCACTGGTTAAGGATCAAAACAGCTTCCTTGGCTTGTGGTGGGAAGGAGTAATAAAGTTGAGTGTCATCTACATACTGATGGCACCAAACCCCCAAACTCTGGACAGCTTCTCCTAGAGGTTTCATGCAGATGTTAAATAGCATGGGGAACAGAACCAAGCCCTGAGGGACCCCAGAGGACGAAGTGGGAAGGTCTAATGAGAAACAAGAACATGGTGATGACTCGGAGTGGCTATAAAACTCACGGTCTTGTCCCGTCTGTTACAAATCCTCCCCTGAAGAAAGGGAAGGCTCAGACAAAAATAACCCAGTTTTATACGGACAAGAAATATGACGAGGCAGCTGAGGAACAGCAGTTCCTAGATACTAATATCAGTTTTGATAAGCCCAGCAACTCATAAACTAACCCTTCTGGAGGATTTAATGCTAAAACAAATATCAGAGTTTTCTTCAAATAATGCTAATGCAACCACAAATGCCTCCTTTTGTGTGCCCTCCAAGGAAGACGAGGAGAGCATATTAGTTGCTAAGTGGCTTATACTGTTAACTGAGGGTATTGGAAATATAAAAACCTTTTTAGCTGACTGCAATAAAATTATAAGCATTTCGGCAGAAATTTGCAAAACTGCTATGATAATATTAAATAAACAAGCTGTAAGAACAGAAAAGACCAACAGCAGGAAAAATAGGTCTACTAAACAGACTCATAAAGCTTGCAAGATAAATCAACGCAGAATGAGAGTGATATCTACAAAGAAAAGTAAAAATTTTAAAAATCTTAGAACAATGCAATATAAAAAAATGCATTTTAGAAAGCTCTTCAATTTACTCGACAAAAACTCAGTTGTGGAACCCAGGCAGAACTCCGCAAAGTCAACACCCAAGAAGAAAATAGAGCGAGAGTCCTCTAAACCCTGCCTTGCCACTCAGCCAGAGATTTTAAATCAGACTTCCACATCAGATTTGCAAATTCAGGATCCTTGGTCTTGTGTTTTGTTAGGAGCCAACACTAGGCCAGCCAAAGAGATCATCTCCTCTGATGGGACTTGGAACTTGGTCCCACTCCAAAATAAGTTAGTTTTGTCAAACTACCCTAAGCCACGGGGAATCCTGACACAAGAGGAGCATAAAGCCCACCTCTGGATTACCTTAAGGGCATCTATTGTTGGTGTCTTGAACATCTCAGATTTAGAGCATGTGGAGTACTTATATTTTGATGGCTTACATGCCAGGGCAGTAGTTACATTCCGAGATTGGAGTCTTGCCAAGATGGTGTTTGAACATAGAGAAGACCTGAAGAAGAACGGCCTATTAGTCTCAAGATTTTTTGAAAATATGGCACCTCCAGCTCCATTAATTTCGTATGTAGTAGCACCCTCTAAAAGCCCTGCAGGTGAAGCAGTACACCAGGATTTATTCTGCTTTGAAAATCAAGTGAGAAATTTGTACAGTCTAGAGTCTAAGGAACATGTCAGCTGTGAGAATCACAGATCTTTATCCTCAATAACTTTGGAGAATGGTCTCTTTGATAACACTGAAAAGAGCTTACTGCAATTGTTTTATGCTCTACCGCTCGAGGCCCAGCTGGAAATAGTATCCCGTCTTGATCTTTTACGTTCTCACTTGCTAGGTATGATGAAGGGGCAGGAGGATCTTCGCAAGCAATGTGCAGCATATCAGGCTACAAATGCAGCTCATCAGACTAATCATCCTGAGTTGCATTCACAGGATGAGAAGCCAACTACACAGTCTCATCAGGTTATTGCACAAATGAATCCTTTTTACTATAAGCACGAAATGAAAAGCATTTCTGAGGATTATGCCTCTAAATTACTCTCTGTAGAGGCAAATATGGTCACCACGGCTGCATGGCTTAAATTGAGAGAACTTAAAGAATGGGAACAAGGTTCCCCCCAAAAAGCAGCCAACATGGGTCCTTCTTTATGTAACATCATTAAGCCATTAGTTCTCCAATGTAAGCAGATTAAATACATCTTTGGATGCCATTGTTTTGGCTGCAGAAGAGGATGAGACTACAGAATGGCCCAAGCAAAATGACCATACTCAAAGACAGCCTAGTGCTTCTGTAAAGAACGTAGGAGACAATCAAGGTGCAAATGCCCCAAATCATACTGATAGTAATTTGAATTTGTGTTCTATGGCGCAAGTAGATTGCCTTGTTAGGCAGGAAAGCTCTTTAAATTTCCATATTTCTGACTGACTTAAATCATCTCGTCAGATCTGCCAGGTTGGTCAGCTGTCATTCTTGTCCTGGAATATTGCTGGCTGGCGCAGTAAAATTGTAGACCATTCCTTTTGTAATTTTATTGGCAGCTATGATATTCTTTTTCTCCAAGAGACATGGGAATGCGATAGTTTAGAGTTAAACGGCTATGAAACATACCCCCTGAAAGCAGATCCTAGTGTTAGAGGTGGCTGCCCTAAGGGAGGCCTTGGTATATTAATTTCCACTAAGCTTCGTGTTAAAATCTATGGCATTGATCATCTGCCCAATATCGCTCTTGCTCTGGTTGTCAAACTGCATTCATTCCAGTTGTTGTTAATAAATGTTTATTTCCCTCCATTATCTCAAAGACATCAAATTAAGGATAGGTGGACAAAGCTACAAGAATTTGTTAATAAAATGACTGCTATGTACTTAGAAGCATTTGTGATCTTGGCAGGTGATTTTAATGCCAGATCAGGTCTAAATAATGAAACAATTTATAACCATTATGGTGAGTACCCCCCTGAAGCAGAAGCAGGTCATCTGATACCTGTCAGGCAATTTAAAGACAAGGTATGCAACTTTTCTGGTTTGTGTCTTCTGCAAATGTTGAACAACTTAGATTTAGTAATGTTGAATGGTGGGGTTGAAGGAGATAAACCGGGTGAATTCACATTCACATCCGGTACTGGGGCTTCAACGATTGATTATATAATGGTTTCTTATAGTTTGTTAAATCTGGTTTCAAGCTTCAGGGTGGAAGTACGTACTGAAAGTGACCATCTCCCTTTAATTCTTGTATTAAATCCTGAGATATCAGACCTTCACGCTGAGTTTGAACCCGGGTTAAGTCTGGTGGGCGAATTAAGATTTTCTCGCATCCGATGGAATATAAATCTAGAGGAAGCATCAACTAAACTCCTTCAGTCAGAAAGCTGTCTTAGATTAAGAGACTCTATTTTATCTATAAGAACACCAGAAGAGGTCTTATGTTTGTACCAGAATTTAATTGTACACCTGCAGAATTGTTTATTATGTAATAACTTACCTAGAAAACATTTTTGCTCCTCTAAATCTAAACCTTGGTTTGACCAGGAATGCCTGGAAATGAAGAAAACTCTACTCAGAAAATATAAAGAATATAGGGAGTTGGATATGACATCATTACCTGTGGAATGGCTGTGGTTAAAGAAAAAATATAAAAACTTAATTAAGGAAAAAAGAAACAGGCAGTGAGATTGAATTGGCAGAATCTAATCACTGCATCACAGATGCATGATTCAGCTGCTTTCTTGAAAATAGTGTCTAGGGGCTGGCAAAGCAACGTACATGGACTAGATTTCCACATCCCTGTGAAGACCTGGGAATCATACTTTAGTGCCATGTATGCTGGCAGGCAAGCTGGAGACTCATGATCTCTACAAGACCTCAGAGGGCTTCTTGAATGGCCCCCTGCCACTTCATCTGAAATTGGCAGTCTTATTTCTAGACTAAAATCGGGTAAAGCCCCAGGCAATGATCATATACCATCTGAATTGCTTAAGTCAAACTTGGAGTGGTGGGCACCGGTGTTAGCCATTCTTTTTACCTGTATTGACCGGACTGCTTGCATTCCTTCTGACTGGGGACTTGCAATAATTATCCCAATCTATAAGAAAGGCAACAGATCAGATCCTGCCAATTATAGACCAATTAGTCTGCTAAGTATTATTAGCAAGTTGTATGCCAGTCACCTTCTAGAGAAATTACAAAGCTGGATGGAAGAAGAAAATTTTCTGGAGGCAGAGCAAGCAGTCTTCAGGTCTGGGTATTCCTCTGTTGACCAGGGGTTAGTACTACAGGATTTATCAGAAAACTACTCCTTTTCGACTGGGGGGGGCACTTTATTCAGCCTTTATAGACTTTAAGTCTGCTTTTGATATGGTTTCAAGAGACAGACTATGGCGTAAGCTTGAGGCTACCAATGTGGATAGGCGTCTGTTGATTCTTATTCGCAGTCTTTATGATAAAACATATCTGCGAGTAAGATGTAATCAGGAAGGACATTTGTCCAGTTTAATACCAACATACATTGGAGTAAAACAAGGCTGCATCCTTGCCCCCACCTTGTTTAATGTTTATATAAATTCCCTGGTCAAAACATTATCTGAAACAAATTCTCACCCACCTAAATTGGCAGGGAGACCCGTGAGCATTTTATTGTATGCAGATGATGCCGTACTTTTCTCACTGTCATGTGTAGGTTTGAGATAGCACTTAAGAGCATTAGATGCCTATTGTTGCACCGAAGAGTTGGAAATTAATTATGACAAAACCAAAGTTTTAGTTTTCACTCGGAAACGGTGTAAACACCGTTGGCAACTAAACAGCCATTCAATTGAACAGGTAAATTTTTACAAGTATTTGGGAGTAATTTTTCAATCTACTGGCTCTTGGAAAGCTCAAGTGTCTTATGCCATTGCAAATGTACAATGGAGTTATAATTCATTGATTTCATTTTTTTACTCCAAGGGAGGTCAGTTTATACCGGCAGCAATACAGGTGTTCAACAATAAGATCTTACCACAAATGTTTTACGGAGCACAACTGTGCACGTTCAGCAATACTGCGGTTTTAGAATCGGTTCAAACAAAATTCCTGAGAACTATTCTTGGTCTTCCTAGCTGTGTGCCAAATGTTCTCATTCGGCTAGAGATGGGTCAACTTACCATTACATCCCAGATATGGATCTATAAGTTAAATTATTGGTTAAAATTGTTATTTATGCCCAAAGGCCTGGCTCCTCTGACGCTAATTGACTCTTTCCACTCAAGGTGGGAAAAAATAGTTGGAGAGAAAGCGTTAAGGCTAGGATTTTCACAAGATGTCATTCTTGCCATGGGTTATGCAAAAGCAAAAGAAACTATGTGCCAGCGTATTCGGGATATTGAGTTGCAGGATTATGTAAGCGCAGTCTCCATCTATCCAGTTTTCAAAGATAGAGGGCAGGCCCTCCGCCCTGCTGCTTATTTGAAAAATTTAACTATACCTAAATATAGGAGAGCCTTTTCCCAGGCTAAGTATAATGTGCTTCCATCCACATTATTGAAGGATAGATATAACAATGTACCATACTGTGATCGTCTCTGCCCTTGCGAGGAGGAGAAGATAGAAACGGTGGGACATGTTTTACTGTATTGTTCCTTCTATCGAGATCTTCATTGTCACTTTATTACTCCTATCTTACAAGGTATACTTGGGAGACGCATTTTATATTGATTATCTTTTGGCGGATCAGTCCCCTGAAATCACAGCTAAGGTAGCGGCCTTCTGTTCGGCAGCTATTACCTGTCAGCGTAGGATGTTGCCTTAGCACAAATGGGATCATAATATTATGTTCTGTTTTTATTATACAAATTTGATTCATATATTTCATATTTAAGATGTAGGATATTTTATATTCATGCTTTAAGATTTTTACCTTGTAATCCGATATTTTTCTAAGGCTGTCTCTTTTAGGGTTTTTATTGTGGTATTGTTTCCTATTGTTTTATTTTGTTTTTTAGATTGATTACTTGCCATGTTGGATTAGAGTGAATGTACACAGGCATATACACATACATACACAACTACATATGAAATTTTAGATGTTAAAATTGAGGTTGTCTTGCTATATTTTATGTCTGATGTTTGTAGAAGATTTTAACAAAATGAATTATTGTTCCAGCTATATTGTTTTGATTCTGTTCAAATTTGCTGGCTGTTTGCCGTAATAAAATTTGATTGATTGATTGACCCCAGAGGACAAAGGGCCAAATGGGGGTCTTCCAGCACCATCTTCTGAATTTGGCCCTCCAGGAAGGATCAAAGTCACTGTAAAACAGTGCCCTCAAGTACTGTCCCCACAAGGCAACCCAGAAGGATACCATGGTCAGTGGTATCAAAAGCTGTTGAGAGGCCCAACAGAACCAACAGAGACATACTCTGCTGGTCTAATTCTTTGTGTAGGTCATCTATCAAGGCAACCAAAGCAGTCTCAGTCCCATAGTCATAACCAGATTGAAATGGAGCTAGATAATCCATTTCTTCCAGAAATCCCTGGAGTTGGGAGGCTACCACATGTTCTACAATCTTGCCCAGAAATGGAATGTTAGAAACTGACTGATATTTATCCAAATGGTGGGATGCAGGGATGGCTTTTTTAGTAATGATTTTATAAAGGCCTTTGAGGCAAACTGGCTCTACCTTGTTCTAAAGAGGCATTTACTACTCCCTCTACCCACTTAGCCAGTCCTCCTCTAGCTTTTATAATGAGCCAGGAAGGGCACAAGGATCTAGAGGACATGTGGTGGCTCTCATATATTCAAAGAATCCTGTCCACATCCTCAGTCTGTACAAACTGAAAAATATCCATTATCTTTGGATAAGCAGAGGCCAGAGTCACATCCATAGGATCCATATCGTTCATAGCATCCAAGTCAGAGCAGATCCGAGTGCATTTATCTGCAAAGTACTGCAAAAATTGTTCACAGTGCGTTGTTGAGCAATCTAGATTTTCCTCTCTTGGAACCGTGTGTAAAAGACCCCCTGGCAACTTGATAGAGCTCTGCTGGCTGGCTCCCTGCAGCACAGTAGAGGCAGAAAATAATTTTGCCTTTGTCTTCTCTATTGCCACAGAGTAGGCTTTCAAATAAGCTTTAACCTGTGTTTGATCAGACATGCTCTGAGTTTTCTGCCAACGTTGCTCTAGTTTTCTTTTCATGTGTTTCATCACCACTAGCTCCCTGGAAAACCAGAGGGGTGGTTTGGCTCCACTTTGTGAGAGGGGATGCTTGGGAGCGGTCATGTCCACTGCCCTGGCCATCTCTGTATTCCAGAGACCAGCCAGGACTTCAATAGGACTGCCTGCCGAGGCAGCAGGAAACTCCCCAAGAGCCATCAGGCAGCAGGAAACTCCTCAAGATCCATCCAGATCCATGAGCCTCAAGGAGTGGACCATCTTAATAGGTCTCCCTCCTCTGCAGAAGTTCTGAGTTCCAGCAAGTCTAAACCCCACTGTGAGTGGAGGTCTCCATTATCAGCTAGAAGTTGGTCACATACACAGGAGTACTAGCCCCTCCCATGTCTGCCATGTCTGTCACATGATGACTACCTCACCTGTAGGACCTCCCTCTCTGGACATAACCTTATTTGGTAATGTACTCTGTGATTGGAGGAAACCTTCTGATACCTGTTCCCTGGACATCCCCTTATATGGGTAGAAGTTTCTGGACTTTAACCTAATATGGGGCAGGTGGCCTGTAATTGGTAGAAAATGCTGTAGTGGGAGTGTATGTTGCTACCTGGATAAAAAGGCCTTGCCAGGCCCCATTTGTGGTTCCAAGATCTCATTGGCACCCATCTGCAGATGTCTGTATTTTTATATTTTTGTACTGAATAAATCTGGCCTCTGGCCTAGCCTTTTGGATCAAGAAACGTCTTTTGTTCATTTGCCTGTTTCTCAGAAAAGGGCTGGCCCTCCCTAGGACGTGGAGGTGACACCACCAGGTGGTGATCTACCCATGATGATGGAACTATAGATAGTTCCTCTATTCCCAGATCACATTTACCCCACCCACCACTGAAAACAAGGTCCAGATTGTGCACAGTGACATGAGTTGGGCCAGATACCACATGGTTGTCATTGCAGACAGGGAGTCCTGAGCTGCTTCCAACAGGGTAGTCTCAGAGTGGATGTTGAAATCCCCCAATACTACAAACTAGGAAGGTTCCAGCACCAACCATGAGACCACACCAGCTAGCTCAGGAAAGGAAACTGTTGTGCAACAGTTATTTACCTGTTCTTCATCTGTACGTTCACACAACCCGCCCTTCCTCCCCTTGTTGGCACACTTAGTAATGTTCTTCATGCTGCCACTATGCTGGGTGTTGGAACTGAGAAAATGGCACTGGGAGGATGCCTGTTAGGGAGGGTGGGCAGAGCTACGACCAAAACTTTGCTAGCTAGAATGTTCTGGACAGTATCTCTGCACAGGCTGATGACCCGTATGTGTGAATGCACAGATGACCACTTGAAGAACATCAGTTATAGGTAAGCAGCATCTTTTTAACGGAGAGTATAATTTCTCTTTGTACTGCATTTGAGGAAGTAGGTTTATCTCCACAAAAACTAATGATAAAACAAAAAAAGAGTTAGTCTTAAAAGTGCTGCCACTTTCTTTTCTTTTTTTCCCCTCCTTTCCTTCCTCTTTTTTACACTGTATCAGGAGGCACTGTCTTTCCCCTTGGTTGAAATATTCCCATAATGTTTAGCATAACTAAGTCCTTTTCAACAAATATTCCTAGCAACATTTTTATTGCTTCCTGATGAGCACTTTATTGCTTCCTGATGATTTCTAGTTGAGGGTTCAGTGATGAATAGCCTATTCATTAGAAGTTGAATAGCTCCTAGGCTGCATTCCTACATGTACCGACCTGGGATTAAGCCTAACTTGACTCAGTGGGAATTATTTTTCAGCAGATTTTTAAAAGTTTTTGGTAATCACTCTAATGATCAGTTTGGAGTGAGGATTACTAATCCCTCCACATTTATTTTAATAGCAAATAGTCTTGTTTTCCTAAGAAGAAAGAAAGAAAGAAAGAAAGAAAGAAAGAACATTAATAAAGAGAGGAAGGTGGCTGAGTAGCTTCATGAGTTCCTCAAGGAAACAGATTATCTTAATTGCCCTGACTGATGAGCTTGTCTGTATGAATTACAATGCACTACCCTGTTAATCCTCCTGGATTTCTCAATGGCTTTTTAAACCATTTATCATGATATCTTACTGATATACCTGTGCAGGAGGGAAGTAAGGAGGTACTGTGTTAAGGTGGTTCTGCTGCCATCTGTGGGGCAAGTTCCAAAGAGTGCCACTGGGAGAATTCTGTTCATTCCAGTGATGAATAAACTGTGGGTCCCACAGGGTTCTGTCTTTTGCCCCTTGCTGATTAATAGCTGGGTGAGGTCTTTAAAAGTTTGGGGGTTGGATGCCATCATTATGTTGATGAGACTTACCTCTGTTTCTCCTCATCATGGGAAGCTCTAATGGACTAAATGAGGACTAATAAATTGAAGCCGAATCCCAATAATGTGGATGTATCCTGTGGGGTGGTGGTTTCTCCATTTGGAAAATAAGTAAGTGGCCTACTCTTGCTGGGGCTGCATTCTCCCTAAAGGAGCAAATGTGTAGTCTAGGAGTACTCAGAGATACATCTCTGCTACTGGGAGCCTGAGTGGATGCTGTAACTTGGAGGCTGTGTTTGAGTGATCTGCCTTTTTTTGGATAGGGTTAACCTGGCAACACTAGTTTGTGCATTGTTGATGCAATGCATTCTACATGGAGTTGCCCTGAATATAACTTGGAAGTTTCAGCTAGTGCAAAACGTAGCAGCTAGACTGCTGAACCAGAATACTATATAGACTTGATATAATTCCAGTCTTATAAGCATTGCACTGGTTGTCAATATGCTTCTGGTCTGAGGACAGGGTATTGATAATGACGTTTAAACCTTTAAACATTTTGCGAACTTGATATTTAAAGGAAAATTGTCCTTGTATATGCCTGCCTGAGGATTGTTGGGGTAACCATTGTCTGTGGCTCACTATGGGAACAATATAATGTGTCAGGACATGGAAGAGGAGGTTTTCCACTGTAACATCCTATTTGTGGAATGCCCTCCTGATGGAAGCCCAGTTGTGACCAATACTGGTTTAATTCCAGTGCCAAGTTAAAACTTAGCTTTTTATTGAAGCCTTTAAGGCCTAATAATTTCATTCAAATCTGTTTTCATTTTTAAAAATTACTCACCTTGTAAAATAATCCAGTGAATATGCTTTTAAAATGTTTCAATTTTATTATTTTAAATTTTGAGTCGTCAAATCTGATTTTACCATAAACCAACCTGAGATCTGATGATGTAAAGAAGATTAGAAATATTTTAATATCAACAACAATAATAATTACAACAATATATTTTAAACAGATTGGTGGTAATCCAACATTCTTCTTCGTGGTCTCTGTGAATCACATAATGGGGTATTTTGCCCCTTCATGATACAGCATTTGGAACCTTTTGGAAGCCTAAAATCAGGTGTTTTGGCAGTTGGCCCATCGCTCACATCCCCAGGATATATAAGACCCCTCCCTGCGTAACGGTCAGTTCCTTTTCTTCCGCCATGGTAGCAGCAAGTAAGGAGCCTTTCTCATACTGATGGATAGATTTACCAGTTTTTCGATCTCAGTGTTTTGGCGGTTGGTCGGACACAGTGCGCGGTTTTGGACTACGAATGTGTTTTTGTGATTTGAACTGATAGAGAGGGAAAGAAATTAGACAATTTGGAGAAGAAGACATATTCAAATGCTGCCTTGCTGTTTAAAATCTTGAACTATGCAATGTGTATGGGTGCCTATCAGGAGTTCTTGTGGACTAGAATGAAAAGGTTCGTAGATATGCTGCCTGAAGATGAGAGAAAGACTGCTACTTCTCTGTATGATGAGGCCTATCGTTTGTCTTCCCAACAAGTCACGACTTTGAAACATATTACTGACTTTAGTGGGAAGGCAATTGCTGGAGCAGTAGCTTTGAGGAGACACGCTTGGTTGAGATCATCAGGTTTGTCTCAACAAACAAAGAATATGATTGAAGACCTCCCTTTTGACTCCGCAGGTCTATCCAGTGAAGGTACAGATAGCAAATTGGAACACACACAGAAAATGCGCACTACCACTAAAAAGTATGGGTTGCCTGTACCATCATCATCATATTCCAGGTATTGATACCGCCATTACCACCCATACACGGTGAGAACAAGAAGTCCCAACTCCCACACAGTAACAGCATCAAACATCAGGACAGCAACAACTTTCAAGGAAATTTCCGATGTCTAAATTCAGACAACCTCAAAATAAAAAGAAACAGCAAGACCAACAAAAACGGCGAGTTTGACAACCAACTGAATGATACCTCACTCACGCGCCGTCAACATCTTTCTGTCATCCCTACTGTAGAAGATCCAAATCTCTTTGCTCAAACCTCAAATGTCAGTACCGCCGTTGATACTGTCTGTTCTGCTGATATCGATGGCATGGCGATGTTAGATACTGTCACCTCTATCGACATCATTGCTGACATCGGTACCGACGGAGCTGTTGGAAGTAGTGGGACAGAGAAAAAGCCCTTTGGAAACAGACTGTCAAATTTCATCCACACATGGACTTTGATAATAACAGATTCATGGATGTTGGATATGTAGTGAGATTGAGCTATATGATAGAATTCCATCGACTACCACCAGTAGGACGAATTCGTATCACACCTTCATCCACAGAACTGGAAGAGGAGATTGCAGCATTGTTGGAAAGAGGGGCAATTGAAAAGATCTCATATGCCCAAGTAAGAATAAGTTTCTCTTCCAAATACTTCCTGGTACCGAAAAGAGACGGGGGTCTTCGAACCATTCTAGACCTGAGAGGTGTCAACTATTATATAACAACAAAATGGTTTTGATTGATAACCCTGGCATTGATAATGTACTTGCTGAATAAGGGGGATTGGTTTGTGACACTGGATTTAAAAGATGCCTACTTCCATGTATCGATAAAGAAAGAGCACAGAAGGTACCTGACCTTTGTGTTAGGGAAACAAGCTTATCGTTTCAGAGTACTCCCATTTGGCATAAGCACGATGCCGAGGGTGTTCACGAAGTGTATGTCTGTGGTGGTGGTGGCATATCTGCGACAGAGAGGTATCATACTGTTTCCGTACATAGACAATTGGCTTATAGCTGCTTCAACAAGAGAAAAGGCTTTGCAACACCTGAAGACTACAATAAGCCTACTGAATGCACTAGGATTGATGATAAATTTCAAGAAGTCTCACCTTGTACCACAAACAACAGTGAAGTTCATTGGAGCCATACTGGACTTGACCAGAGAGTTGGTTTTTCTGCCAGATGATAGGTGGCAAAAAATGCAGTGCGCGCTAAGGCAGTTATTGATAACACGATGGGTGAGAGCCAGAGCCATACAAGTGTCCCTAGGGCTGATGGCTTCTACCACTATGGTGACTCCAAACAAGACTGAGAATGAGACCTCTACAACACTGGTTCATAAGGAATTTCAATCCATTTCTGCATCATCAAAACAGGTACATGACGATTCCAAAGCGGGTGTGTTTGTCTCTCGTCTGGTGGTTGAAGGCAGAAAATGTCCTAAGGAGTATGCTGTTTTTACCAGATCCACCCGTGGTATCTGTCACAACAGATGCTTCCATGGATGGTTGGGGAGCACATATGCAGAATGTGTCTGTAAAAGTATGATGGACATTGTTGGAAAAACATCAACACATAAATGTTCTGGAGTTTTTTGCTGTCATCAAGACATTCAGAGCTTTTCAGGTGCACCTGCGTGGTCTTGCAGTGCAAGTGAGGAAGGACAATACAACTGTAATGTACTATATCAACAAACAAGGAGAAACTCACTCCACTGTGCTTCTGCAATTAACAAGTTCTCTCCAGAGGGATAACGCCATCAGCAATACATGTGCCAAGAGCAGACAATATATGGGCAGATGCTTTAAGTCGAGCTCCGATGTCCTGTCACGAGTAGGAGCTGGACGCCATCGTAACCGACAGCTTGTTCAATCTATGGGTGGTACCATCAATAGACTTGTTTGCATCCAAGGACAACAAGAAATGCAAGATGTACTGCTCTCATCGAAAGACAGACCAAACAAGTCTGGGAGATGCTTTCCTGTACAGACAAAACGGGACCGCTCCTCTAAGCATTTCCACCATTTCCTCTCATAATGAAGGTGATCTCAAAGATACAACAGGACCATGCTAGGGTCGTATTGATAACACCTTGGTGACCGAGACAGCCATGGTTCTCACCCCTTTTCACTTTGTCGAAACATTGGTACCAGAGGTTACCGTCAACACCAAACTTGTTGATGATACACAGTGGTACTGTGTTTCATCCAGATGTGCAGAAACTTTGACTGACTGCATGGAAGATAGTGTAGATTCTGCTTTCCTGGGGGAAGTTAACCGCATATTAAGAGTGGCCCACAAACCATTGACTCTTAAGTCATATGCCTACAAATGGGACAAATTTTGCAGGTACCTGAGGGATCACGGTACCCAACCTTGGAACTGTGGTACCACGGACATACTTTCATTTTTGACACACCTCGCTACCGAGAGACTGTCATTATCTTCAGTTAAATGTTATCTGGCAGCAATTTCCTGGTATCTACAGAGTAAGGGAAGATCTCCTTGTTTCTCAAGTCTGACTGTTAAAAGATTTTTACTGGGCTAGAAACATGTGTACCTCCCAACTCAATCTCCGGTGCCGGGCTGGGATTTACATTTTGTGTTGTTGCAACTCACATATAGACCATTTGAACCATTAGCAACCTGTGATATGAGGTTGTTATCTTGGAAAACATTGTTCCTGGTAGCCATAACTTCTTCAAGAAAGGCAAGTGAGTTGGCAGCTTTAAGAGTAGATACACCCTTTTTGAGAGTTCATAAAGAGAAGGTAGTACTAAGACCAGATATCACTGTCTTACCAAAGGTGGTATCATTCTTTCATCTGAACCAGGATATTATTTTGCCAGCTTACATGCAGGATCCAGAAACTGATATAGAGAAAAAGTTGCATTGCCTTGATGTCAGGAGGGCATTAACTTACTATGTTCAATGCACTGCGGCTATAAAAAAAACTAAACAGTTATTTGTCTGTTATTTGAGTCAGAAACTAGGTGAGCCAGTTTCTTCCCAGAGGATATTTAAATGGGTTGTTTCTGCAATAAAGTTGTGTTATGAGATTGCTAAAAGAAAGTTTCTGGTAAATGTAAGGGGGCACTCCACAAGGTCAATGTCCGCTTCAGCTGCTTTCATGCATGGTGTACAATTGGAGGGAATATGTAAGGCCGCTATGTGGTTGCAGCCATTAACCTTTATTTCCCACTATAGGGTAGATGCAAGGGAAAGGAGTGATGCGTCCTTTGGTAGGGCTGTTCTGTTTTCTACAATTGCTTGTGGGGGGAAAGGGAAAAAATCCTTTCTGAATGAACTGGAGAAATCACAACATGATTGTTCTGTAAACTAAATATTTATCTATTTATATTTATTTATTATTCTAATAATATTTATGATATTTATTATATTGCAATATTTAATACAATTTTTTTAAAAAAAGGAAAATCTGATGCTGTTTGTTATCACTGGTGTATATTGACAATTTGACATCTCCCACCTTCATCTTTGACAGCTCGCTAATCTCCCCATTGTGTGATTCACAGAGACCACGAAGAAGAAAAATAAGTTGCTTATCTGTAACTGGTTCTTCGAGTGGTCTTCTGTGAAGTCACACAAACCCACCCATCCTCCCCACTTGATGTCTTTTTCATTAGTTCCTATAGCTGCTATCATGGCAGCGAAGGAACTAACGGTTACACCTTATATACCCTGGGGATGTGGGGGATAGGCCAACTGCCAAAATGCCTGATTTTAGACTTCCAGAAGGCTCCGAATGCTGCATCGCGCAGGCGCGAAGTACCCCATTGTGTGACTTCACAAAAGACCACTTGAAGAACCACAGTTACAGGTAAGCAACCTGTTCTTCTCTTCATCCTGTACTTAGGGAAGAGAATAATTTTCTTGTAACTTTTTTTTTATTGTTATGGTACTGCTTATATATACTTCATCAAAACACCCAAGACTTGTATTTCTATTTTTGTGAATATTATGATATTCAGCCTCACAATAAAAAAGGCGGTCATTGTTAATAAATATCTCATTCTTTCTGTTTCAGAATGTTTGCAGTGGAAATGGAATTGATCTTTCTGTACTAAATGAGACTCGCAACATGGTGTCTGATCTCCTGAATGATCCAGTCCTTCCCCCACATGTGATCTCTTCACTTCGAAGTATCAATAGCTTAATAAGTACTTTCTCAGGATCATGCAAGCCAAAGGTTCACCTGTTTACTCCTTTTCCGGGCTTTTGTCCATGCCCAGAAATGGAAGATTCATCTGAAAGAGGAGACCGTAAACTACACAAGGTCAAAATTTTACAATGTCAGTTATCATATGACATGTTAATGTTGTCTAATATATTATATGACACTTGAAACTTTTCTGTTTTTCCACATAGTAACTTTTCACATTGTTCTATTCTAGATTGTAAACAACAACTTTAAAAAAAACAATGAAAATATTGCCTGATTTTCATTGTGCTGATTAACTGTCTTGTGTGAGCTATGTATAATTGAGCCCACTTCAAAGAAAGGTTGGATTAAACTTGAAAGAAGGTTAATTTTTGCATCTGCTCCCTTTTAATTGCATGTCTCACCCGTGAACACAAGCATGAGATTGAATAATTGGCTGGTTTGTTCAATAACAAAAATACTGTTAAGCTCTGTATATTCAGCCTAGCAATTCTGTATCTCTTTAGTTCTGTTCCCACAAACTTCAACCTTCACCTTTCATACTAAGTACTGTGCAACCTTTTCCCGTCTACCTGTTGTGATTTACAGCTGTTACGGTTTGTAGCTTAAGTATTATTTTGAAAGTTTGTCCTGTCCTAGTCTGTTCTCATCCTAATTTCTTTTTGGCTTCCACTACCCCAGATTCTACCTCGATCAGCTTCCTTTAGTCAGCTTCTCCCATGTTCTGTTACTCTGCTATACCTCTTCTTCCCTGTCACACAGTTACATTTCATATTAAGTACTGTAAACTTCTTCTAGTTCCCTTTCTGTTTAGTCACTTTCCTGATTTTTGTGAACCTTTTTCTCCCAGAATTCTACCTCCTTTCTCTCAGGTTCCTCTTTCAGTCCATTGTCTACTTCATAACTTTCCTTCAGCATCTGTGAGCCTTCATAGTGTCCCTTAGGTTTCCTGAATCCTGGGACCTCTTTCTAGTATTTTCAACTCTCTATGAAGTTTTAATTCCAGCCAAACTGACAGTTTCCATTCCTTACAGAATCTAGATTACAGACTGGTTTTGTTTTGTTTTTGCTTTGTTTGAAAGGAAGCAAGCATTCTCAGGAAGCTTCAAGGAGCAATCCACTAACTCTGAATTAATCAATCTCCTTGTGCCAGATGGTCAAGGCAGGCGAGGAATGTTTTGATCTTTTAACACCGTTGCGTCTTCCCCTCTCACCTTCAGTTTTTCTTCTACTGCCTTGCCAGCTGGTCGATGTTAATCCCTCTTGATAGTTAACTAAGTACAGTTGCTTTAAAATTAATTAAACAGTTGGTTAGAAGTCCCTGTGAGTAATGACTCAGTATGGCAGCATCAGGGATATTTTAAAAAAGAAAAGAAAAAATCAGGAGGAGCAGTATGGAGAGGAATGGTACTTCCTTGGAAAGCAATAAATCGCTGGAGGAGGAAATTTAACTTAAAATTTGCTCAAAACAGCTGTGTATATACAAGCTGAAGAGCAAGAGAATGTGCCAGTAGAGGCGAGTGCCAGCTCCAGGCACACCACTGATCGGGCTTTCAACTAGGTATTGAGAAACATTTTCATAGTATCCAGTGAGAGCGAAGTGGAGAGAACATCCCCCCATTCACACTCAGAGAGTCAGCCTGCAGTGGTAAGAATAGATAATATCTAAGAAAGTTAAAAAAAGATAAGTTAAAGAGAAAAGGGAAAGCTAGGGGCTTAATGGTACTCTCCCTCAATTGGAGAAAGGCTGAGTGTGACCATTGTGAAATGAGAAATTACTCCCAGAAGCGAGTGTCAGGAAGGAGGAAACTCTCCAGCTTGTTACTGAAGTCTGCTGATTCAGACACACAGATGTGCAGGTTGGAGGAAGTACAGCAGAACTGTGGGGAAGTGTGCCCTCTGTAACAGGGAAAAAGAAATTGCTTTTAAACCCAAACCTTTTGCCAGAAGTGCAAGGGAATTTCTTGGCTTACTTGGCTGCATTATTCAACCAGAATCAATATTCAGCACAAATGTGAGTTGGATATATGTAAGCAAAACCTAGCATAGCCAGTCATATTCAGGAATCATCTATCATGAGAGAATTAATTAAAGATTTAATTAGTAAGAAGGTAGAACCTAAGCTTCAAAGCAGTGGGCTTAGACAAAATTTATTTAATGCGATGAATTTAAATGATTTTAATATAATAAATTTATTAAATCAATTAAAATTGCCAACAATGAATTTACTTAATAAGGAAAATTCAAATATAATAAATTATATGACTCTCTAAAGTCCAGAATACTTCGAGGAAAATTGGTTCAGAAATGCAGGGTCAGGATGTAATGGATGCAAAAGCAGAGGAACCTAGAAAATGCAAAACACATAGTGTATACGGAGGCTGCAAATAAAAGAAGTTTATTTTGACAGAGATGAAAGTTTTTTCAGACACAGAGTCAGAAATAATAAAAGAAAATGAACTCCTTCAAGATGAGGTAGGTTCAGAATCTGACAGCAGTTAGTCTTCAGAGAAGGATGAGGTTGAGGAGTCAAGTAAATTTAGATCAAGATTGGCAAGTTGAATAGTGTACTCAGAAAAGTATTGATGGTACTTGGTCTGGACGAGTCAGGTCAAAGTCAAAGTGCAAATAAAAAGGAGTGCAATGTAGCAAAAGTGTTAAAGAAAATGACATCTAAGTCATTGGAGAATTATTTTCTTATACAATTGAAACTGAATGGGGAATGACTATTAGCTCTGGAAGTTTCATAGGTTCTAGTAGAAACCCTAGTTGATAAAACACTAGTTGATAAAAGACAGTGGGATATCCAGCTATCTCATTGGTCAGTGGTCATGTGTCAGCTTTGTCTCTGATGTTACTGTTCTTTGTGAATGGTACACTATTGAAAGACGTAGACAAAAACAATCTTTGAAAAGGTGTCATGAAGCAACAGTAGTATCCTTTAGAGCATCAGGAACAAGCTCTGTTCACAAGGGTAGCTATTCTATGGATTCAAGAAATTTCTTGGATCAGTGAGTGCACATACAATTCAGAGAGCGTTATCTGAGTTCATTTCCGCACCACACTGTTACAGTGCTTTTATTCCATTTTCAACATCCTGTGGAATTCTGGAGTTTGTAGTTTACTGAGGCCAAAGAGCTCTCTGGTTGAGAATTTTAAAGGCCCCTCCCTAAACTGCAAACTCCAGCATTCCAGATGTTGAAAGTGGAATAATAGCTCTATAACAGTATAGTGTAGAAATGGCCTAAATTAGAAACAATGTTACAATAGTCAGTGCAGGTTATGATACTGCAGCTTTTGTGGCAAGATCAATTACTGCAACCGTGGGGGATCTCAGTGCCTCGTGGTTAAAGCATTGGATGCAGATACTAAGTCCAGAGCAAATCTTGCAAGTGTTCCATTCAAGGGAAAATTGCTGTTTGGGGAAAGTGCATTGCAAAAGATTGGTAGAAGTATAAAAGACAGGTACTTTCATTGATACAGAAAAGAAAGGTAGAAAAATGGTATTTCAGAGGTAAAAACTATTCCTTTCAGGAAGAGCTTTCAGGAAGAGATTTGCAGAAACAGAGAGAGTTCAGAGGATACAGACAGCCATGGAACAGAGGAAGATTTCAGTTTAGACAGCAGAAACAACAGCAGCTTCAAAAAAAAAAAAAAAAGAGCAAACCAAACTAGTAGTGACTGCTTTTTCAAGAAGACTGAAAGGAAGATGTCTTCCTTCACTGATACCAAGAAATGAAAGGAAAAAAGAAACAGTTCAGGAGGAAATCCAACATTTAATTCAAATTGAGGCAACAGAACAAGTTCCTTTTAATCAAGGATTCAAGAGAATTTATTCTACTTTCTTTACAGTCTCAAGGCACAATTGTCCTGTCTTGGATTCAAAATTCCTAAATGGGTATGTACAGTACTGAAAATTCAAGATGGATGTTACAAACAATTTTAGAGAATTTGGATTTGAACAACTGTTTGCTATATATAGATTTAAGAGAAGTGATTTGCATGTCCTAATACATTTCCCAAGGTTTGGCTACAATGGCAGTTATCATCAGTTCAAAGCACTCCCATTTGGTCTTGCTTCAGCACCCAGAATTTTTACCAAAATGCTGCTACCAGTAATCACATTTCTGAGACAGAAGACATATTACCCTATTTAGGTAATATGTTGTTGAAGATGGAGTGCAGAAGGTGGAATTGGATCTCAGAGTTTTGAATTGTCTTCTGCAATATGGATTTCTCATAATTTCAAGAGAGTCATCTACTAGCAACTCAAAAGGATTGTGCATGTAGGAGTGGAAATGGATACTCAGAAGGATTGAGTTTTTCTTTCAAAAGAGAGAAGGCAGACAATAAAGGAGGAAGTATTATAATTGAGAAAGTAAAACATGGTGGATATCATGCAACTAGCCAAGGTGTCAGGAATGTTAGTATCAACTATTCAGCTAGTGTCATGGGCAAAAATTTTACATGAGACCTTTATCGGAATGGAATTATAATAAACAGACATGTGGCTCTACTTATACCAAAACACATATGGAAGGAGATGTTACGGTTGCTGAATCCAAGGATTGGGAGACTTCATTTGTCCCACAGGGCAGTATAGTGATTGCAACAGACACTAGTCTATACAATTGGGAAGCTCATTGTATGGGGCAAACAGCTCAGGGAAGTTGGTTGAAGTTGGAGAATATTCTCAGCATAAATGCTTCAGAATTGAGGACTATCAGACTAGCAACGTTAAAGTTCACAGACAAGATAAGATACAAAAATGTGCAGCTATTTATGGACAGTGTCTATCAGAGAAATCCAGGATCCTGCCAGTTGCTGGAGGAGTCATCCAAAATATTGGCATGCACAGAAAGATACTTAACGTCAATTATGGCAGTGCATTTGAAAGGGACTCTGAACCTGGAGACAAATTCTTTGAGCAGGAACTGTATTCGGTAGAGTCTGAATAAGGCAGTCTTCAACACTTTGCAAGCATAGTATGGTGGTTTTGTAATGGACCTATTCACTTCTGGGCAGAATCACAGATTAAAAAGATAGGTGCAGAAGGGCACAATGCCGTGAGGCTCAAGTGGCCAGAGGGTCTGTTACTTCTTTTTCTTCCATTGCCAGTATTGCAGAAGGTGAGAAGAACGATTACAGAAAGCAGAGGTAGTCTTGATTGTACCTCATTGGCCACACAGACCATATTGCTGAACATGTCAGTGGAGAGGCCTTATCATTTACCAGAGAGGTCAGATCTATTGGCGCAAGGGTCAGTTTACCATCCAGGTCCACAGTGGTTGAGTCTAACCATGTGGAGGTTGAACAATATTCTCTGAAGAGGATGGGGCTCATGAACTCAGTAGTGAATGCTGTTTTGGCATCCAGACACCAGTTTACACAGAAGATATATGAAACAACATGGAGAGCCTTTTGGCAGTAATGTGAGATAAACTCAGTGTCAGTAAGAGGTACAAACTAGAGATATGTTGTCATTTTTGTAAAATAGAATGGATAAAGGTCTAAGATCAAGCACATTAAAAAGAAAAGTGGCAGCATTGTTTTCTGTAATACCTATTCGTGGAAAGTCTGTCAGCCAGTATCCGTGTCAAGCATTTTTTGAGAGGAGCAACTTTGCAAGCTCCACCAGCCATGCATAGATTCCCTTCATGACACTTAAATTTGGTACTGAACCATTTGGCTGTGCTTCCATTTGGGCATTCGAGAGCAGTTTTTGTGAGGATAATTATTTTTAAAGTGACATTCTACATGGCTATAATTTCAGCGAGTTTGGTGTAGGAGATTGTAGTGTTATCTATCAATCTGAACCTGTGTAAATTTGAGAAGGATACGTTGACATTAGCTGTAGATCCATCTTTTAGGCCAAAGCACATGTCTACTTTTCCAGTAATATCAACATTAGAGCTTCCAACATTTTGTCCTAATCCATCTCATCCAACAGAAAAGAAATGGCACTCATTGTATGTAAGGAGAGCTGTTAAAGTTTGTATCAATGGCACAAAAAGAATCAGACACACAGAGGCATTATTTGTATCCTTTTATCCAGGAATGTTGGGGTATAAAGTATCTAAGTCAACTATTTTGAGATAGCTAAAGGGTTATATCTATATGTGTTATGACTATGCACGTACACTGAGGCCACAGAATGTGGGCACACTCTACATGGTCAATGACAACACAGCTTATTGAGTTATGTCTTCACTAGCAGATATTTGCAAAGTGGCTGGGTGGAAAGAGCCAACTATGTTTATTAAACATTATAAAATTGACAAATTTGGATTGAGTTATGCAGCTTTTGGAAGAACTGTGTTGTAGGCACAAACACTTACTCCCACCCTTAGGTAATTAAGCTTGGGTATATCCCAGAGATAATGAATTGTCACAGAGATAGTGGATTGCTCCTTTCAAAGAATGAGGAGTTGATACACACCATGAACTCTAGGAAGGCTGAAGGAGCAGTCCACTCCCTCCCATGGCAGCCCAATTTAAAAAAAAAAGTTTTTTTAGAACATAAAGTCTACATATCAGAGGGGCTGTAGGAAGTGCAGGCAAGGCAGTTTTGCAAAACTGAAGGTGAGAGGGAAGGAGCAACGGTGTTAATGTATCAGAATGTTCATCACTTGCCTTGACCATCTGGTGTGAAGGAATAAACCCAGAGGTAGTGGATTGCTCCTTCAGCCTTCCTGGAATGATCATTCACAGTGAGTATCAGCCCCTTATTCTATCTTGCCATACAAGCTCAGCCAATCATTGTCACAGACTTCACTGGCACAAATGCATTATGGAGCTTTTAATATAACTTTCAAATCAAGCCTTTCCTCTAGGAAGCTTGAGTAGTAGGAATAGGAGTTGTTGTTATTTGCCTTCAGGTTGTTTCTGACTTATGGTGACCCTAAGGGGAATCTATCACAGGGCTTTCTTGGCAAGATTTGTTCAAAGAGGGATTACCTTTGCCTTCCGCTGAGCTGAGAGAGTATGGCTTGCCCAAGTTTACTCAGTGGGTTTCCATAGCTGAGTGGGGATTTGAACTCTGGTCTCCAGAGCAACGCTCAAACCACTGCACCACGCTGGCTGTCAGGAAGCTTGAGAAAGCAAGACAAATAGAAAAGCCTGAAACTTATCTAATATTCAAGCATTTTTCTGTATATTCATTTAAATGTAAATTAGCTTGCCATTTGGAATATATTTTAATGTACTTCATTTAAACCAGGGTTGGAGAAAGGGTGGTCCCATGGTGTTTCACTTCAATCTTAACTAACCTCCTGATGAAACACTCTGAAAAATTCCGTCCTGTAACAAATAACACATCCCTAGGCTAGTTACATTGTTATTTCTAAATGCAGCTTTTGCAGCCTAAAAAAGGTTGGGGTCAGCAAAATTAAAGTTAAATGAGAGATGGCACCTTAGAGACTTCAGGGAGCATGATTTGACCAAGGGGGCGGATTTCTTTCAGGAAGGGCATCAGAAAGAGTCAGAGGTAGCCAGGTAGAGCCTGCCAAAGTCTGGAGAAGGGCAAAAATGAGATCCTTAGAAGATGCCCAGCCCTGATTTAAAAGGGATGATACCTGTATTGAATAAAGCTATGTATCTCTGTAGAAAAACACATCAATTCTTAACTCATTCAACAGACAATGAACAGCCGGAATAGTTTACCAACTCCACAGTTAAGGCGAAGTTCAGGAGCAACAAGCTTACTGCCTATTGAACCATCTTCTAGGCGGGAACGCAGTAATGGCAAACGAGCACATCTTGACTATAATCCTTCAAGGTAAGGCCTGTATTAATGTAGAATGTCTAAGTTTCCATCTTATTTAGTGTTTATTAACTACTGAAATTAAAATTTCAGATGAAATCAAAACTTGAGTTGAGATCAGAGCAAATGTTTCAGAGAAGATATTTTGAATTTTTTTTACTAATATAGTACTGTTGCTATTATTAAAATATTTAAAAATCACCATAGTGTATGCTTCATTCATCCAGGATATCCAAAACACAGCAGTCTGATAGGTAATGCATATTTGATGGCAACCACTAATTCTGAACTTCACATTTTGAAGGAAATTATGATCAAAAGATAAATTCTAACTTGTTTTCTGTACAATCACTACTTACAGAATTGTAAGAGAAAATTAAAGTACCCACTGTTGGTCAAAGCACATTATCCTTGTCTCTCTTTATTTTGGAGATAGAAACATAGCAGTAGTAATATGACATCTGTTAAAGTTTTTTGATTTTTTAATTTTAGTTTATTTATATTTGTGAGAGTACCACAAAATATGCGGGGTCCTTTCTTCATGCTTTTCTTAATTTCGCTGGTTGTCTGGAATTGCAAGTCTTGCACATCAGCCTAAGGTGAAGGAAGCACAAATGAAACTGCCAGTTAAAGCCAGTTAATTTATTGGCGTTTATTACATAATATACAAACAGCATGGCAAATAATCAAATAATATTTTGTCCCTGACCATGAGAACCACATGTTTTATATAAGACAAAATCTTTGCACTGTCTGTTTTTCTGATAATTGAGAACCATAGGTTTCAAGGACCATAGTGCTTCATAGCAGTTTCACTACCCCCTACGAAACGATAAATAAGTACTTCAGAGTGTTAAGTAGACGAGGATAAGTAGAACACTTTATTGACCTTGATGTATATCTTTATGCACCATATTGATTGTTGTTTTGAACAAAATGAAATGAAATGTTTTGTGGTGTAATTTTTCACAAATCATTAGTTTACAGTTTCTGTAAATTTATTATTTTACAAATAGACATCTAAAATGGGAGATAACTAGTAGAACTAAGTAAGGTCATATAGATTTTATATAGGGAGTAGAAATTTCCTTGAAGTTGCATATAAAGTGTATTAAAATTCATCTTCTCATCTAGAAAAAAAAAGCCAGGCTCTGAAGTCCTCATATCTATAACATGTACATTTGCCCCCCCCACATTTGCTAGGGTTAAGGGCACAGGACCCTCATAAAAGTGAAAAATCACAAATATCAAAATTGTGTGTCTGTGTGTGTCTGTTTCTGTGGGAAGGGGGCTGAGGCATAGGTGGGGAGAGCAGACACCCAGAATCCAAATCAGATCAAGGAAAGAAGAGGTTGGCGCGTTGGCCCTATACTTCCTGTCTCTTGCCCATCTCCTTCCTGGATATATGTGGGACATTGGGGAATGGTTTGTGCTGCTGAAAAATTGGACTATGAGCTGTCCTGAGCTGGCTGGACAGTGGCTGGTGAAGAAAGGGGGCCAGAGGCAGGTTTTTAAAGAGCTGCATGGCCTGATTGGAGCCACCAAGAGGGAAGTTTCCCCCAAACAAAAAAGTACTTGAGGTGTGGGGAAGGAGTTGGAGAAACGTGCAAATAATGAAATCTGTGAATGTCAAACTGTAAATGTGGAGGGATGACTGTATTAAATTTTGTGTTCTCTATGTAATGTCAAATTTTCAAACAGCAGATGGCATCATTTAGCAACATAGCTGCCAACCTATAAGTCAGTTATCAAAAACAGAAAAGGCAGAATTTAAAATGTTTGCTTAACAATTATTAGCATTAAATTTGAATAAAGTACAAAACAGTCTTGATCAAGATGTTTCATGCGAAATATGCATTGATGCAATAATTACATGTATTGTCCTCTGATAGTACTGTTTAGTTTTTATAAAGCTATATGAATAAGCAAGTATTAAAGTGTTTGTTCTTAATAAAAATGTGAACATTTACAAAATTGGTGGTAGTAAGATTGCCTATTGAAGAATTTGGCACTGTATGCCTAATATAAGTAAGGAGTGATTTCAAATCGTATAGAAAATATGTTTTTTTACCATAATGTGTTCAGTAAGTTCTACTTGTCTGAGGAAGCAGATAATCTTTTATAGTGTAAGAGTTGTTGTGACAAGGTTATACCTCAAGGTATTTATAGAAATATTTACTTAGATTGAATTGAGAAAGTCCCTTCTCTAAATGGATGTGCTTCTTCTGTTCTTAGAAAGGTCTAAGATCCAGTAGAAGCTCCACTGTAACATAGGAAGGGTAATTCTTAGCCTCTTCCATCTGTAACTTTGCACCCCTCCAATCTTTCCAGTGAGTGCTAGGGGAAAGAAGAAGTTTATGAAAAATGGCTCCTTGCTCCTTGTCTTAAGTGCTAACAGAAACACTGATTCAAACCGTAATAGTTAGGAAGACAATATGTTTGGCAAATCTGACATTTTGGGATTATGTGGTTGTCTTGTATTAGATAATATTAATATCTGCTGTCTGCAGTTTGCTTGGGAAAACAAGTGCAAGAATCCTCTTGGATTCCTGTGCTTCTTGTTGGCTTCCCATAGTTATCTTTTTGACCACTGTGAATGAAATGCTGGATTAGGTAGGCCTTTGGTGCTATCCAGTCAACTGTTTTCATTACAAATTATTTTCTAGTCCAGAGAGGATGAAAGATAATTGTTGGATGACTGTGAGTTTACTTTACATGTGTTTTATATCTTCCTTATTTTGTCAGTTGATAATGTATCTGTTTTGTATTCAAGTCCAGGAATATTTGTCTATAAGATGTGTTTTTAATAATTTCCACCACTGTAATTTTTGTCTTTTTTAAAAAAAAATTTAGTTACAAGATTGAAATGTGTTTTTCTACATTTTCATTAAACAGAATAACAAAAATAAAAAATAAAAAATAACAAGATCCTTTTCTCTCTTTTTTCCCAATTAGCCAAGGAGCTTATCCTAATGGACCTCTTAACACAAACCTGTTGACAATACCAAAACAAAGATCATCTTCAGTGACCTTGGCTCATAGTATGGGATCAAGACGAGCTGGTAAGATAAAGCTGTCTTACCTCTTTTTAAGTTGTCTGTCAGCTGTAGAAACACCTGGGGCGATGTGAAAAAACACAATAACAATAATCCCACATAAAATCTTGTTTTATTTTTATTAGAACATTCGAGGTAGAATATCTGTTTTGTTGTTCAGATAAAATGGTTTGTCATATACAAAGGACTTCAATTGATGTCAGTTAAGCTTAAAATGTTCAGACCATGATTACTGTTGTTTGGTGTAGCCAAAACTGTTCATACATAAGCGGTCGTGTCAGTAAACTTGGGAAAAACCCAGGGTTTTTAGAAGTATAAATAATTTCCGAGAGTCCTAAAGCAGGACCAAAAACATCCCAAGTACTTCTGAACTTACAGGCCGCTGAATGTTGACTGTGGTAGGTGAGTGGAATGACTTCAATTCAGAACAGAAAGAAGTTCACACTATAACATTTTGAGTGCCTATCATTATGTAACCAAAACTGTACTAACTACAAACTCCACTGAGTACTGAACATGTTAAGCCAATATGAAATGCTGTTTGCTGGGAGGAAAATCAGAAATACTCTTTACAGTAACATTTTGTTGCAAGAGCCAGTTGTGTAGGACCTATATTACATATTGTTTTTTGGTCTTAAAAGGTTATTTCTCTATTCAAATACATGAACTTACTTTTATTCCCAGTAATAATATATACATACATATGTAGCCACAAGTTAAATCCCTAAAATTTACCCAGCCCAACAAGATAAGAATTTTGATATTTTTAATTGCTCTCAAGTTTACTTTGACTTAACCGTGCTTCTCTGAATGAGACTTCTCCAAGTTTCCTTGTCACCAGTAACCCTGCCAGTAAGAGTAGTCACCCCAAAAATCATATGATGAACTGCATGGCAACTAGGAGATGAGGTGATCCCATTTCCTGGCAAACTGTTTTTGAAATTGGACAAAGCTAAAAGGAGTTCAGCTCAGGAAGATCTAAAAGAGATCCTTAGATTTTGGCTGATAGTGCAACTTCCATTTTTTGCTGGCTCACAAATAATTTTTAATTAAGGACTTACCTACATCAAATATATAAATTAGTATAATAGGCATTTACTTGTTTAATTCATTCTATTTCAGCTTCCTTTTCTGGCAAAAAAGATTCTCAAGGGCACTCAAAAATAATTAGCACAGAATCTTGATAAAAACCAACTAAAACAAAACATACTTAAAACATACATCATTAAAAGAGAGAGCTATCATTCAGCCAGTTTTTCCAGTTAACCCCTCTCAGACAGCAAATGAGCTTAAATGACTAACACATTAAATGAGTAAAATGCTGTTGCCTGCAAGCAGAATGACAACAGAGGGCGGCAACCTAGCTCTCTTCACCAGGGAATTCCAGAGTTTGGGAGTAGCCACTCAGTATGTATTTTCTCACATTCCCACCAAATGTGTCTGATGGCAGAAAACCATAGAAACTACCTGTGATCTCTAACTAAAATCTCAGTATATCCCCCATTTTTACAGTTCCAGAATTCTTTGGGAGAAGCCACAATAAATATTATCACATTAATGTAGGCATGTTTGTGTAACCACAAGTAAAATTATTTATGGCAGATCTCTAATATTCTGTATTTTAATGCCTATGTTTCCATTTCAGATTGTCTTTGCTTCTTAGAAAGCACAAGTCCTTATAGCAGCAAAGATAAATTGAAAATGTGGCCATTATACGTTTAAAACCACAGATGGTTAATGTTCTAGTTTGGGGTATTTCTTTGTTAACTTACTTGACAATTGATTAGCACTGAAATAATATGCTGTTATTGTTGCTTTGTTCTTGATGAATAAGCAACAGGCAGTTCAAACTGATGGACTGTAGCAGTTTTTAATGTTAGGAAGCAAGTACTGAAAACGATCCCCTTCAGTTTTTGGTCCAAAGGGACAAACTTGTTGTCCTGTTATTTCTAGTGTACGTGTTAATCTGTTTCTTGCACTGTTCTCTGGAACAAGTGCTACAATGCAAAGTGCTTCTTTTGGGGCTCTGACAACTCCATTTCATTCTCCATCCTTCTGCTTTTCTACTGCTTTTCCTCTAATAGCAGATGAGTATCCTCTGGCCAGAAATGAATTCCATTCTCATTGGACTGTTTTGGAGGAAGGGTTGGGAGGGTCAGGTGAACAAACTGTGTCCAGTCTCATGTACATTAAAAACATGGTTTCTTTGGGCAACTCTTATTTCCACCCATCAGGGTGTATAAAATAGCTTCTTAATGTGAAGCAAGAAGACTATCCAGGTAATGAGATAGTTTTCTTTACAGTGTTTATTATCTGTGTTCGTTCCTTGATTTCCTTTTCCAAGACATTGCATTCTATTTTCTGTTGTACTTAGATTTCCATTTTCCACCTCTCAACACTCAGCATTCTTTGACCACTGAGCAAATTCAGTTCTTCTTCGTGGTCTCTGTGTCTCACACACTAGGAGCTTTTGTGCGTGCGCGGTAGTGTTCGGAAGATTCTAGAGCTTAGTAGCTTGGCGGGAACCCCTCCCCCATGCCCATACTGAGCATGCTCGGTCTCTCCTCAGTTCTTTCTCGTCTGCCGTCACGAATGGAAGGTTCTTTGCTAGTGGCTTGTTCTTCGTTTGCGTTTTTTGGTCTGATTCTTGGTTTTCAGATATTTGACTACGGTTTTTGGATCTCGGACTTTAATTCTGGTATTTGGACCCCCTTTGTTCCCCCCCTTGCTTCTCTTCGACTTCTTCTCCGCTTGCCTTCTGAGTTTTTCTTCCTCCGTCAACCTTCTTTGTCTATGTTGGCCTTGTTCAAGAACTGTATAACGTGTGGTCGTACGTACACCGCGAGTGCCTTTTTTGTTTGGCTGAAACCCACAACACCAAGGCTTGTTCGATCTGCAGGGAGTTTACGGCCCAAACTTTAAGAAACCGGTCCTCCTGTCTTAAATCTCATTGCTGGGAGGAGTCCCTCCGAGCAAAAGAACAGCCTGAGGCTCGTGTCGTCATGTCTACGTCATCGACATTGGGGCAACCCAAGACCACTATGTCGACGGTGCCGGTGGCTGCCGCTCCATCTGTGATTATGGTATCAGGCTTGGTACCGCCCTCGAGGCCGCCGATATCATCGCTGCCAAGGATCCCGAAGCTGCCCTCGGCCGCAACGACCACCCTGGAGGCACCTGCGGGCTTGCAGGCAACAAAGTCATCCAGGCTTCTGACCGCTGCACAGCGGAAACGTCCAGCCTCTCAAGAAATCTCCAAAGAAAAGGAGAAGAAGAAGGAGGAGGAGCCCTGGTGGCGCAGTGGTTAAATGCCAGTACTGCAAGCCACAAGGTTGTGAGTTCGATCCTGCCGGGCTCCAAGGTTGACTCAGCTTTCCATGCTTCCACAGGTCGGTAAAATGAGTACCCAGCTTGTTGGGGACATGTATAGAAATGTATCAAAATACATGCTATTTCGCCGCCTCGATCCATATGGAGAGGCGGGATACAAATAAATAATAAAATAAAAAAAAAGAGGAAGGAGAAGAGGCGTTCCCCTTCTAAGGAGACCCGGCTCCCAACACCTCCACCGACCCAGCTCGCAGAGGATCCAGGTGAGCAGTCGGACCAACAAGAGGTCCTTGAGGTGTCGGACAAGGAGCAGGCTGTGGAGGTCTTGCCCTCGGAACCGCCCGTCTTGACGGCTGCGGTACCCCTGCCGAGTCACCGCAAAACGGTGGACCGCCGGGAGAAGATAGTGGCCCAACATCAGCCCTCGCCCAGTCACTGGGCGGTGTCTGGAAGGAGCATGTCTCGCTCTCCAGAACGCAGAGTCAGACCTCGGTCACCACACTACCGCGAAGCATACACCAAGAGGGCCCACTCTCGCTCCTCCACTGACTCACCGCTCACCTCAGCTTCTCATATCGCGAGGTGCGGTCAGGAGCATATGTGGCAAGAGTACCTGGCCTCGTACCTATCCTACTCGCCATCTTACAGGGATAGGTACCACCGAGATCCAAGGTACTGGTCACCCTACCGGAGGTCCCGTTCACCATCCAGGGAGAGATACCACTCCCAGTATCGGAGGTCACCGAGGCTGTGGGTTTCCAGATCACCTCACTATCGGAGATCCAGGGAGCCCACACCCCGGTATAGGGTGGTGTCTCTTCCCCCAAGGGTAACCATGACTGCCACCCGTCTGGTTGCTGAGTCAGCTGTGACCCAAGCAATGGTCCTGGTCACGACGGTTACACAGGCGATACAACGTCCACGGCCTGCTGTGGTGCCAATAACAACATCATTGACACCTCAGCCAACGACCACGGCTGCCTTGCCGTCTACGGCACCAGTATCCACAGCACCAATGGTTACCCTGGCGTTACCACCCCAGAGGTCATCCAAGGAGAGGTCCACTGACGAGTCCTTACATTCTTCTCAGTCGTACGAGACTGATTCTGACTCTGACGACTCTACACCCACGTCCTACAAATCGCAACCCATGGTCTTCGGGGATCCAGGACCAGAGTCGGCACCGGAGGACGTAAAGAAGTTCTCTGCCATCCTCCTTTGCATGGCTACAGCGCTCGGGCTGAAGGTCACGGGTCCGGCTCCAATGGTACAGGACCTGGTTTTCCAGTACATGTCCGCCTCCCACCGCACCATTGCCGTTTCTGCCGGCCCTCATGGAGGCCCTGAAACACCTGTCGGCCAAGCCGGCGTCTGCTCAGCCAATTCCGCATTGGCTTGAGCATTTGTACCGAACACAGAAGGAGGACGCGGAGTTCCTCTTCAACCACCCGGTGCCGAACTCCATCGTCGTGGAATCTGCACAGACCAAGGGTGGCAACAGGGCACACACCACCCCACCGGATCGCGAGGGCAGCAGGCTAGACACCTTCGGACGAAGGTTCTACACCGCCTCCTCCTTGATTGCAAGGGTGTCCAACACGTAGTCTTGCCTGGTGGCCTACCTGCGGAATTTACTTGACCGGTTTGGCCCACTGGTGACCAACCTTCCTGAAGAGAGCTGCACAAGTGCCATGCAATTCCTCAATGAGGCGGTGGCACTTGCGAATCAGCAGATCATCTCATCGTGGCACACCGTGGAGGTTGCAGTGAGAGCGATGGTTGGCTCCGTCTCCCTCCGATGGTACGCGTGGCTTTGATCATCGGGGCTGCAGGAGGACAGCAGGAGGAGGATCGAGGACCTCCTTTTCAATGGCCAAGGGCTATTTAATGCTACTACTGGTGAAGCCATGGACCATCTAGTCAAGGCGCGACTAACCACCAAGAAGATGGGCATACACCAGCCACCTCAGCCTCGTCGTGGCTTCAGCTCTCGGCCATCGTGGCGCAGGTCCTCGTCCACTACCTACCAACAACGGTCTCCTCGCTCGGCTACATCCTGACCATCCACCGCGTCCTCAGTACGAAGACCTCTTTGAAGATGCCCGTCTTCTTCTTCCAAGAAGTCGTCGTCTGGGACAAAATCCCGGTTTTGACCGCCTTCACAGGTCGCCACCACAACCAACCTTCAGCCTGCCAGCAGCCTTCGAAGATCAACTGAGTCTGGCCAGACACCTCACCGACTCGTGGGTTCTTTCCATCATCCGTCTTGGCTACACCACAGAATTTCAAGATATTCCACCGCGAGGCGTCTACTGTTCCACCCCGGCCAGCTCGGTCCTGCTGGAAGAGATCCAGTCCCTACTTCAAAAAGCAGTAATCGAGAGACTTCCATCCTCAGCCAGAACCACCGGCTTCTTCTCCCAGTACTTCACGGTACCGAAGTTGGACGGAACCCTCCAGCCTATCCTGGACCTCAGAGGGGTGAACGACTACATCCGCCCCAAGAGGTTCAAGATGGTCACTCTAGCCTTGATCTTACCCTTCCTCCGACGAGGAGACTGGTTCGCCTCTATAGATCTTCGGGATGCCTATTTCGACATCGCCATTCGCCCGCAGCACAGACGTTACCTACGGTTCATGGTCGACGGCACCTATTACCAATACAGAGTGCTACCGTTCGGACTCTCCACCGCTCCCAGGGTCTTCACCAAATGCATGGCCCCAGTGGTATCATACCTGCGGACGAAGGGCATCTCCATCTTCCCATACCTGGACGACTGGCTGTTGGTGGCATCCTGCAAACAGCAACTCTGCAGGGACATACACCGGATCCTCACCCTTCTGACCCGTCTCAGTCTCCAGGTCAACCTGAAAAAGTCCCATCTTGAACCTGCGAGGGTTCTCGATTTCATCGGGGCAACCCTGGACTCGGTATCGGCCAAAGCCTACTTGCCGATGGACCGCGCACGGACCCTTCGTTGGGCCGCGTCTTCAGTCTTCGATGCCCCGACGGTATCAACGAGGAGAATCCAGCAACTCCTCGGGTACATGGCCTCAACTACCGCCGTTACCTACCTATCCAGACTCCGTGCTCGACCTCTTCAGCACTGGTTCGTCCGAGTATTCAGCCCGCTTCAGGACGACCAGAAATGCTTTCTTCAGATACCCCCGCAGGTCTGTCACTCCCTGCTGTGGTGGCAGTCCTACAGCCATCTGCTCTCAGGGATGCCTTTCGGAACCGTCCCACAACTCACGGTAACGACCAACGCCTCCCTTTTTGGTTGGGGAGCCCATTGCAGCGACCTCAAGATCCAAGGCTGTTGAATCGACGAAGAGACCGTCCTCCATATCAACGCCCTCAAGCTGCTTGCCATCTGGAAAGCTCTGAGGGCATTTCGTCACTTGGTCGCGGGCCGTACGGTGTTGATCTTGACGGACAACACAACGGCAGTTTGCTATGTCAACAGGCAAGGAGGGACTCATTCCACCACCCTCCTCAACATAGCCCTCGACCTCTGGAACTGGTGTGTCTCACTTCAGATCCATCCGGTAGTGGTGCACCTGGCCGGGCAGGAAAACACCACAGCAGACGCCCTCAGCAGGGACACTTCTTGCCACCACGAGTGGTCCCTCTCGAGCGAGGCATTCCAGATGATTCGAGACCAGTGGGGCGAGCCGACGATCGACCTCTTCGCCTTGCAATAGAACGCGATGTGCCGCTGGCATTGTTCGAGGGCTGGCCGCGGTCGCGACTCCATCGGCAACGCTTTCCAGTTTGCATGGAATGAGGGGCTCGTCTACGAGTTTCCTCCGTTTCCCTTCCTGGGGCGAGTGGTCTCCAAGATCCTCGTGAACCGAGCCAACGTCGTCCTTGTAGCCCTGTACCGGCTGAGGCAGCACTGCTTCGGCCCCCTGTTCGAGGCCGCCCGCAGTTGGCTCCTCAGGCTCCCGACAACACCAGACCTCCTGTCGCACTCCAACGGTCTCGTCCTCCATCCAGACCTGCCGCTCCTGGCCCTCCATGCCTGGCGGATATCGCCTTAGATGATCCCGTCATCGGTAACGTCTTGACTGCAGCCAGGAAGGAGTTGACACGCTGGAACTATCATTACAAATGGCAACGATTCGTGGCCTTTGCAGAGACACAACGGGAGCTGGTATCGCCTGTCAGTCTGCCTACCGTGCTCCATTTCCTTTTACACCTTTGGCAGCAGGGCCTGGCTTTTCCTTCCCTGAAGGTCTACCTCACCACTATCGTGGCTTACCAACCTCCACGGTCTCCATCGGCAGCTCTCTTCCGCGATGATACCGTGAAGCGGTTTCTGAAGGGCCTGCAGCACCTTTATCCACCCCTATCGCCACCGCTGCCTCCGTGGTCGCTTTCCTTGGTGCTATCAGAGTTGATGAGACCGCCCTTTGAGCCCACGGCCACAGCTGATGACAGGCTTTTCACCATTAAGACTGCCTTCTTGGTGGCTGTCACCTCAGCCAGGCGGGCGAGTGAGTTGACAGCCTTACGCTCTGACGAACCCTACCTCGTCTTCCATAGGGACAAGGTGGTCCTCCGGCCTGACATCTCCTTCTTGCCAAAGGTGGTGTCCAACTTCCATCTCAGCCAAGACATCATCTTGCCAATCTTTTATCCGGACCTGACTACACCCTTGGAGCGATCCCTCCACTCCCTGGATGTTTGTCGGGCCTTGGCCTTCTACACGGGCAGGACTGCCTCCTTTTGACAGACTCCGCACCTTTTTGTGTGCTATGGAAGGCGTCAAAGAGGCCATAAGGTATCCACCCAATGCTTCTCGAAATGGGTGGCCCAGACTATCCTGCTGGCGTATGAGATGGCTAGGAAGCCTCCGCCAGACTTGCTCCGGGCTCATTCAACCAGAGCTGTGGCGACATCAGCAGCTCTCCTGCGAGGAGTTGACCTGCAGGAACTGTGCCGTGTGGCAACCTGGTCCCAGCCATCGACCTTCGTATGCCACTACAGACTTGACTGCTGGTCCCGTAGAGGTGCCCGTTTCGGACGTGCGGTGCTGGCTTCTGTTCTCTAGGACCTGACCCACCATCCAACCGGTAAGCTACAAAGTCTCCTAGTGTGTGAGGCACAGAGATCATGAAGAAGAAGAACAGGTTGCTTACCTGTAACTGTGGTTCTTTGAGTGGTCATCTGTGCCCTCACACACACCCGCCCAGCCGTCCCCTCTTTCTCAGGTCCCTTATTGGTGGACTACAGAACTGAGGAGAGACCGTTGCTTGGCGGGCTGAGCATGCTCAGTACAGGCATGGGGGAGGGGTTCCCGCCAAGCTACTAGGCTCTAGAATCTTCCAAACGCTACCGCGCACGCACGAAAGCTCCTAGTGTGTGAGGGCGCAGATGACCACTCGAAGCAACCTGTTCTTTTCACTGGTTTGTTTTGCACATGCTCCTGCACTTAGAACTTTTTTCTCATGAAGTTTTCTTTGTACTTGGGCAATTTGAGGGTTACAGTGAGTTTATTGGGTTTATTGATACCTTCAACTTGTGTGTATCAGTGTGTCTCATGTGAAACTGTATAATTCAGAAACTAATCTTACCTTAATATAAACAGCATGCTACCTATTTAATGCAGTTTCCCACAGAACAGTTACTAAGCTGCTATCTTCTCCTTTCCTAACTCACTGAGAGAGTCACCTTCTTCATTCCCCCTTCAAAACTTGCTACTGCTGGTTTTACTTCTGAGACTTATACATTATAGTGTGATTTTTTTTGCTCTATACACACAAGTACTTGAAGACTTGAAAGCATATATATGATGATTTCAGGTTTGCAAGCCATTTTTGAGTTTCTGAAAATTTCCAGGCTGCCTTACTCTAAAGCCTTACTAAGCAATCTTAAATCACACCTGTGGTGTATGTGTGTGTGTTTGAACCTGAGAGAGAGCAAGGTCATTCCTATTAGCGTGTATCAAATATAAAACAGATGCTCATTAGGCTAATATAAATTCTAGACATAGCAACAAAAATCTGGTCACTTTTGTGAGTATACTTTGCTTTGCAGTCACCTATATATACATTTTATATGTTAGATTACGTTTATAAAAATGTGCTGCCAGATTGCGTTCTTTTTATGTGTTGTACTTCTAATATTTTATTTCCTTGGCCTCCCCCCACCCTGATCTCACCTTAGGAACTTCCCAGAATCTAATTCCTGGGACTTCTCCTAGTAGTGGATTTCTCTTTGGCGGATACCACAGGTCACCTGTAGAATTTCCTGATACTGCTGATTTCCTTACTAAGCCAAGTGTTAATATGCATAAATCTCTGGGATGTACATTTAATTCTTCAGATTTTCAGCAACAGTTTAGAACATCTTCACATTATACATGTAGCAGGTAATATTCTCTTCTCATTTTATCAGCACTTAAATATTAACATTTAAACAAAATTTCTATCTTATACTCCCATGGGTAAAACTACAGTAGAAGGTTAAGAGTAGACATCCCTTTCTGCTTGGTCCAAGACTACTCTTATTTTATGGATCATGCATTTTGCAATGTGTTTTTCATATTTTGACCACTTTTCCTCTTATTTTATTAAGTTTACCACTTGGTATACTTCTGTAGTTTGCAACAGACTATACTAACATAAAAGACTGCATGGATGTGCTTGTATTTCCTCATTTATAGACATTGCCCTCTGTATGTTGTTCGCTAAAAGTACAGGCCACCAATACCTGAAAAAATAATTGAACTAAATCTAGTGTTAGTTCTGCCTACACTAAACCAACTATATATACTCACATATAAGTCTAGAAATTTTGGTCAAATAGTGACCCTCAAAACCTGCTTTGACTTTATCCACAGGTCAGTGTAAGTACTGTATCTTATCTGTTAACCAAAAAAGGAGCTGTCCCCTTCTCTGAGTAGAATGGCAAATGGCAAGAGCATAATCAGTCCTGGGAGAACTTAAAAGAATCACCATCGCCCTCTATTCTCTCTCTTCACCATGGTGCTGCTTCTGGCCTTTTTGAATGCCTGGCAGCAGTGGTGTTTTTTTTATGCTTCCCCTCAAAGAGAAGAGAGGAGGTTGGTGCTTCTTTTAGGATCTCCCAGGACAGACTAAGCTTTCACTTTTTGCCTCTCGGAGAAGAGGTTGGTTCTTTTTAAGACAGAAGTTAAGGTACAGTATTAACTGTTCTCAAACAAAGATCCATCCCCTTCTCTGAATAGAGTGGCAAAAGGTCTTTTTGAATGCCCCCTGAGGTGGCACTGGTGCTTCCCTTCTCTGCGGAATGACCCTTGACTTATCCATGGGCCATATCAAAATACAAACATAATTTTGGCTGCAAAACTTGCCCTTGACTTGTACATGAATATACATGGCATATAAATCAGTGGGACCTAACACAGTATCTCCTCTAGTTAGATTAGGTTTACAAGGGATTAAATTCCAGTTGTTAGACACATTTAATTAATTTAAGTCACCACTTACATAAATCACATTAATTCAGTATGTCTGTTCCAGTTGGGATGAACAGCTGGATTTAACCTAAAGGTTTAGTTCCGTGGTATAAAGATGCTTTCTCCTTTAACATTTCTTGAACCCTTTTTGCTTGGATGCAAGTACAGTTGCTTGATCGAGAATACTCTGAATAGAAGTTACACTGGTAAAGTTCCACCCTTAGTTTAATTCTGTTTTGTTTATATGATGCTTAAGGAAACACAATAGGATACTCAGAAAATTGTGATTAGACATGAGAAATGACTATTTTATCTTGTTTTGTTTTCCATAAGTTGTGGACGGCAGATATTCAAGTCAGTTGCAGCCTCATTATCTGAATCTGTAGCAGAATATCAAAACCACAAATCAGGTGAGATTATGAATCACATATGTATTTATATCCTTTGTTTCAATTACTGACCAATTCTTGCAGAAGATGCATTCCTGTAGCTTAGCAGAAGTATTCCACATCAATTGAAAACCGTGACCTTGACTCAATTTCATTGGGCTAGAATCCAAAATTGCATGCAAAACAGCACTAAAAAAATGGAGTGGAAGGAGATTCATTTTTTGCATATTCTCCCTCCTCCCTGAACCCCTTAATCCCTTGAATGTATTCTGGAGAATTGAAAGACCACTGAGAACAACATAGGAATGGGAGAAGAGGCTGCAGGGAACTGGTTAAAGTTCCTGCTTCACCCCTTCCTTCTGTAGGGAGTTAATGCTGAATTACAATTCCTTCCGCCAGTGGATGGAGCTCTTCTGATTTTGGAGGGTCAGTTCTGATCCAGCCTATTGAGATATGTGCACCAAAAGTATAATTTATTTTCCCATAGATTACCATAGGAAATACAAACTCTTGCTCAGTTTTCACACACTCTAAAATTAGGATAAATACCCTAAAGGCATCAGATCCTGTCTGATCTTGGAAGTTAAGGAGGGTCATCCCTGGTTAGTACTTGAATCAGAGACTGCTAATGAATACCTGATACTGTAGGTTATATTTCAGAGAAACTGGCAAACCAATCCCTGAGTATCCTTTGCCTAAGAAAACCCTACAAAATTCATGGTATTGCCATAAGTCAACAGGTGACTTGAAAGCTTTCAAAGTTTGTCCCAAAATTATTTTAAAGAGAGAAGACATTTTATTTTTGGATATTAACAGAGGTTATTATCAAAGTTAAAGCTAACCAAAGCTGCGGTTATTCACATGACATAAGTGGTGCTTACAAGCATTATATATGAGAAACTTCATTAGAATGAATATGTAAGTAAAGGGGCTTCCTAAAACATAAACTATTTATTCTTTGTGGTTTCTGTGACTGACATGTATTAGATTCTCCTGCACCTGCATAGACTGTTCCAAACCTTCTAAATCTCACTCTGTATCTTCTTGTGGAGGTTCTTCCTTCTCTCACTGTACATGTCTGTATTTGGTCCTTGCAATTTTCCTCAATTTCGTTTTGCCTTCACTAAATCAGCAGCCTTCTGGAATACTGTGACTTGGATTTTTTCAATCTACTGCACTTTTACTGTCTGTATATATCTGTTTTCTGCTGGATTGTTACTTCTTTTCTTATTTTGAAGAAGCCACACCATTTAAAATTAGATTACTGGGCAAGTCAACTTGTGCATCCCCTTTGAAATCTTAAGGCCCTGAAGCCCTCATTTGAGGTGTGTGTTTGAAGTGAAACCAAGATACTTCCTTACCAGTGGACAATGTGAATGCCTGTTCTGTTTAAAGAAAAATACAGTGTCATTGCCATGCCTTTATCCTGCAGTGCCATAAGCTATTTCTAAATCTAAATCTTACCTCTTAGCTTCAGTTGTTATTTGCCGTTATCCACCAACTTCAACAGTTATTTCGAATCCAGAAGAGGTTACATCTGATGCCACTGCTAGCAAGGTACTAAAAGATAGCTCAGAATCACCATCAGTTGTCTTTCCTTTGGTATCAAAGGATGTGGTTTCCTCATTGGTGAGGCAATAGAAACAACATAAGAAAGAGTCTCTACACAATGTTTGAGATAAATTTTGTAAAAGAATATCTAACCTTTCACAATTCCATGTATGAAATGTGAATTTTCAGTGCTCTGAACACATTCATTTTATGCCATAGCTTCTCTGTGGGATTAGTAGCTTTTGGATAAAAAGAAGAACATCTATTATCTCACACTCGGAGATTGTGGAAAAACTTCCCAGGGCTCATCATCCACCTGTTATTTTTCTAGATGAGGTTATAGTTCTGACTTTCATTGTAGTGCATGTTCTCAGTCCCAAGATTAATCGCCTTATTCTTTCTACTCATATTTCCCCCCATCCATTCTGCCTGGCATCTTGACAATAGAAGGCATTTGACAGTCGGTGTGTAAGCTCACCATCTTACAAGTAATATAGAAGGTCTTCAGAGAGTAAGGATAAACATTACCAACACTATCCTTTGCTCAGTGAGTTCTGGAACCAAACTTGATCACTTTGGGATATATGTTAACATCACCACTGTAGTCAGTCCTTTATCTCAACCCCAGCAACCCCATACATCTCTAAACTGCATGGTATCTACATCTACTTATGCAATCTCATCAGATTGTGGCTGCCTCACATCTCATAGGAACATTCAATTACTGTAAGCACATGTATCTGACACTGCCATGTAACCTTTCCTAGATATGATACTACTATCAGTCAGTTATGTCAGCCACTATATAAGCATAGTGGTAGTGGCTGCTCATTAAAGAACTTAAAGAATCCTAGTCTACCTATAAAATTGGTTAATAATCAATAACCTGAAATCTTCACACAGACCTTTTCCTCTTCATAGAATCATAAGAGTTGAAAGAGACCACAAGGACCATCAAGTCGAGCTCCCTGCCATGCACGAATACACCGTCAGAACATTCTCAACAGATGGCCATCCAACTTATGTTTAAAAACTTCCAAAGAAGGATACTCCACAACACCCAGAGGCAGTGTATTCTACTGTCAAACTGTTCTTATGTCAGGAAGTTCTTCCTAACGTTTAGGTGGAATCTCTTTTCCTGAAGTTTGAAGCCATTGCTCTGTGTCCTAGTCTCTGGAGCAGCAGAAAACAAGCTTGCTCCATCCTCCAAGTCTCACATAGTACAGTTTGGAATCTGGATGGTTCTTGTATGAGGGAGAAGTTACCTTCCTTGGGACAGAATGTTGATTGTTGTTGCCAAGAAGCTGTGCTCAATCACCACACTGCTTGATCCACACAGCTTGTGCATGTCTTCATATGAGAGGTCAGCGAAACTCATTCATCCATTTCCTTTCTCAACTCTAAGGACCCACACAAAAAAACTTCCATAGGTTCATGCCTCCTTACACAGTGGTTGCCTTGCTACAGTCTTGTAGAGTAATGCTACTCCAAGTAGTGGTCCTTGGACTGGTGCTAGTTCATGAACTGTTGGATGCCAGTTCCTGGTGAGTTTCCAGGAAATAAAGAAATAATGGTAATAAGTGGGCACAAACATGGTACTGGTCCCTGGCACATTGAGGAAAGAAGTTCTCTTCTTACATCAGATAGCTTTTTCCCCTCACTTCAAGGGTTGCAAGGAGATCAGGATTCTAGGTAGCTAAAGACAACATCACAACAATGCTTTATATCAGCAAGCAAGGTGGTACCCACTTTATTTACCCTCCATCTGTAGTACTGGTGCCATTCTATTTGTGAATGCACAAGGGGCTATAGAGGGATTTCATGTTGGGGTTATGAATGGGAAATAATCTGAACCTACCACAAGTTGCAGAAAATGACTTGAAAGTGGATAGTCGGAAATCAGTCTCTTTGAAGAACTGACATAACTTAAATTATAACGATGTGATAGATAGATGGATGGATGGATGGATGGATGGATGGATGGATGGATGGATGGATGGATAGATAGATAGATAGATAGATAGATAGATAGATAGATAGATAGATAGATAGATAGATAGATACTAGCATTCTCTAGGACTTAAATTGAACCCCCAGGACTGTCCTGATCATGATACTATGCTGTCCAGCTCACCTGTATAGTTGGTACTAATAGCTGTCTGTACCACAGATGCTACCATTCCTCAGCTTTGAGATAAGCTTGGTAAAATGAAATGAGCCCACAAGAATGCCTGTCTCCACAAGAAAAAGAGATAGAAAAAAACTACTAAAACTCTAACATAGAAGTACCAACATGCTCTGCCAATCCCTGGAGACTCTCATATCTGAATTCACTATGTGATAGTGCTTCTGATGTTCGGGTATTAGAGACAGAACTTTAGGAAGATCTTGTACAGTCCACCCATGTGACTTCTGCTACTCACCATATTGCCTCACCTGTAGTTCAACTTTGCCAATGCTGCATCTCATGAGAATGCTATACAAACAGCAACATTGGGACCACTCCTGTTCTCCATAGTCCCTTCCAGCAAGTCAGTATTGCCCACTATCCTTCAGACACTGCATTGATGCACCGCACTGGGATGCCCGTTACCTGACTTGGTCTTATCACAACTGATGCTGTTGACACAATTACCACAACTGACAGTCATCCTCCAGTGATTTCAAATTTCCACTCCTGAAGATGCTTGGGATTTCTGTTATCACTCATGTGGCGTCTATGGTGGCAGATTTCCAAGTCACTATTGCTGCTACTTTTCCAGACAGCACTGCTTGTCTTGATCCTAGTTGCTTTCCTACTTTCTACCTCAGTGAAGACCCTATGACTGCTCTGCTTCAGTGGCGACCACCAATCAGCTCCATCAGGCCCCCATGTGCAATGTCCACGTCATCAAATCCCACCCCGACTCTGCTATGACCTCTCACACAGCCTTGTTTCTGCATTAATGCAGTGCCTAGAACTTCCATGATACTGTTGACTACCACCTTCTGCAATCAGCTTGAGCTGCAGGAACTATGCCACCAACAACTACATCAATGACCACTATCCAACCACCTTGCCTTACCAACACAATCAAGGTCATCACACCTGCAGTAGCAGGCCTCCAAGGCCAAATCTGAGAGTATATCTATTCCTTCCCTCTTATCTGCTGTCCAGATGTCCTCCCTATCACTAGAGAAAATACCAGAGGGCTCAACACCTCTGTCTCCTGAATGCTATAGTACACAAACGCATTGAGATTTCTTTGTCTGCATGGCGAATTACCTCTTTATGGTCCATGCTATGGCTCCAGTAGTGCTCTCCCATTCTCTCTTCTGGCATCTGTTAAGTCTACATGGTTAAAACTGGCATCAGTGGAAGCCACATTTTGCTGCATGGAAAACTTATATAGTGCACAACCTGAAGTTCATCCTTTGTCACTCAAAGCTCCATTATAGTAGTGTTGCTGCTATGTGTTACATGTATGTATCATACCATCCATTGACTTTTGAGATTAATGAGATTAATGACATTTTGCCTAAACTCCATCATCACAAACAAAGGGAGGAAAGAAGATGATATTATCCCCTCTGGTATAGAGGGGAGATGCTTTGACATTTTAGACTGTCACTTCTATTCAGCTGGATCACTGATTGTTCACCTGTCAAACACCCAAGCTTGTATGGCTGCGTATCAATGCTCATTATGGGACAAAATTCTACCACTTATCCCATACCTCCCAGATGAGCACAAGTGTACAATGCTTAAGTACCGTAATGAAGCACTAGCTCTTTCTGCACAGCAAATTTGGTCCACTCATTCAGCGGAGTGTGTTGCTAGAGTTATGGTCAGCTTAGTGGCCTTCAGACTTATGCCTGACTTCACTCCACAGGTCTCCCTGAGGACACCACTAAGAGGATTGTAGACCTCCCCTTTGATGGACAGGGCCTCTTCGATGTGACAACAGATGATTCTGTGGAGCACCTCATGAAAGCCAGGATGATGACGCATAAGATGGGTTTGGAAGCCAGCAACAACAGCGCAGACACCATTCTTACCTACTGTCATAGAAGTGCATCCTGATTTCTTTGTACCACTCATGGTCACTTCAATGTCTATCTCAAGCCTCTTCTGTTCAGTCATCCTCTGCCTGCTGATCATTCGTACAACACCAGTCATTCTCAAGGAAGTCATCATCCATGCCAAAATTTCGGTTTTGATTTCTGCAGTGGGTTATCACTGTTGCTGTCCTTCCACATAGCCAGCCTGATTCCATCCAGGGTGCTAGACTTATCCAGCCATTATTCCACCTGGAGGAACATCACCTCAGATGCCTAGGTACTTGCAATCATGCACCTGGGCTACGTCATAGTTGTTAAGTACTTTTACTCTACGCCTCCAAATTTGGTCCTTCTAAAAGAAATTGCCACCATTCTGCACAAGGGCACTTTGGAGAAGTTGCCTTCTCGTTGCAAGATGACAAGATTCTTCTCCCGCTATTTCACTATACCCAAGAGAGATGGTGGCTTTTGGCCTATTCTGGACCTGAGCAGCGTCAGTCATTAAATCTGTGTTTCAAAGTTCAAGATGATGATGTTGGCTTCCATTCTTCCATTCCTTAAGAAGGGTGATGAGTTTGCCTCCACAAGTCTTTGAGATACTTATATTTACATCTCCTTATGTCCACAACACAGCATACCTTCACTTCGCTGTTGGAGATGACCTGTACAAATACAAAGTTCTGCCATTTAGTCTATCCAGAACGTTTATGAAATGCATGGTGATGGTCATATCCTACCTCAATATCAGAGGAATTGTAGCTTATCCCTATATGGACAGATGGCTACTGGTGGCAGCATGCAACGCAAAACTATCAGGATATTCATTGTACCCTGTCTCTTCTCCAAGACCTGGCCTCAATATAAATCCCAAGATGTCCCAGTTGGAACCTTCCCCGACCTTGGACTTCATAGGCGCTAACCTGGATTCCACAGTGGCAAGAGTATTTCTCCCACTTCAGAGAGTGGAAACGCTCTGTGCCATGGTACTTGAAGTTTCCAACAGTTCTTGTTCAGCCCTAAGGATCCATCACCTACTAGATCTCATGGCTGCAACAACTACTGTATCTACCTGTCTCGTCTGCAGTTCTGCTCTCTCCAGCACTGGTTCTTCCATTATTTTGATGTTCTTTGGGACAACCAGTACATGAAACTCTCCATCCCTTGTGAGGTGAAGGTCTTGCTTCTCTTGTGGATGTCCAGATGAAATGCTTTTCCAGGATGCCCTTCACTCCGCCAAAGCCATCTGTCACGGTAACTATTGACACTCCCTCACGGAGTGGGGAGGGCACTGTGGAATGGAGATGATACAGGATTGTTGGTCACCCAGGGAGACCAGACTCCATATCAACACCCTAGAGCTTCTTGCCATCTTCAAAGCTCTTCTCTCTTTCAAGCAGCTCCTCTGTGGGAGAGTTGTCCAGATAATCTTGGACAATACAGCAGCAGTATGCTACATCCACCACCAGAGAGCAACTTATTCATCGATACTGCTGGATCTGACTATAGAGCTTTGGGACTGTTGCATCCCTCAAGGGATCCAGCCCATTGCCATTCACCTCATGGGTGCTGACAACTTCTTGGCTGACACTCTGAGCCACAGCACCGCTCTGCATCATGAGTGGACTCTATTGGACCAAGCCTTCCACCTGATTCTGTCTTGCTAGAGCTCACTAGACATAGACCTGTTCATAATGCTACACAGCTGGAAATGCCATCATTACTGGTCCAGGGCTGGGGGAGGGGCAAACTCACTTGGCGAGTCATGCCCTGCCTTGGAGACCCTGCCAGTGAGAAGGAAGTTTCTGAATCCAAGGCAGAAGTGTCCCCAGAGGCAGAAGTTTCCCCAGAAGCTTGCCCAGAAGAAGATAGCAAGCAACAGCAGGGGCCTGAGCAAGGGGAACAAATATGAGAGGATGAGATAACACAGACACTTACTGTGCAAGAGAGATGATGTCAGAGAGAGAGGCTGCACTGCATGTTTAAGTAACAAATAAGCCCTAATGAAGGAACACCTGTGGTGACAGCATCTGGCCCTTTCCTTTCAGGGTAACCAATTGATCTTTACAGTTGTGGAAGCCCTGTGCTGTATTCTCGTGTATCTGGACTACCTTGAACCTCTGCCTGTTTGACTACGACCTGGATTTGCCCTTTTAATTTGTTTGCTTCAGAACCTAAACTCTGTTGGACATCTTTCCCACTCTTGCCTTGTGAGTAAACCCTGCTCTGGTGATTAATTGTCTGCTCTGCCCTGGACACAACAGGGAGACACATTCCACTTTGACCGGATGTAGTCTTCACTATCTTTTTCCTCCATTTCTCCTGCTCAGCAAGGTCATTGCCAAGTTAGCTGTGGACAAGACAAATGGGATCCTTATTGCTTCCTTTTGGTGGAGATAACATTGATTTGGTCCTCTTCTTGTGATGTCTCGGGACTGTTGGATGTGACTACCCCCATCTCCAGATCTTCTCTCACATTCTAACAGCCATGTACTCCACCCAGACCTTCCAGTAGACTCACCCAGACTTTGGACTGTTTTACAGGCTTCCAGGAAGGAATCCACCAGGAGGTTGTATCTTTACAAATGGAGACACTTCTCCTCCTTCACTGCATCTAGGTCCAAGCCTTCTTCTTCTGCATCTCTCACAATAGTCTTGCACTTTCTCCTGTCATTGAAGGAGTAGAGTCGACTTTCTCCTCAAAGTGTACTTTCCTGCAACTGTGGCGTTCCAACCCACTGAGTCTTCTCGCAGACCTTCTTCTGGGATCCAGTGCTCAAAAGGTTTCTAAAAGGGGTACAGCAACTCTGTCCTTCCATCTCACACTAGGTGCACTCTGGTCACTCTGTTGGTGCTCTCGCAGTTGATGTGCCATCCTTTTGAGCTGTTGGTGATGGTTGATGAGGGTTTCTTGACCTTGAAGATGGCCTTTCTTGGGGCAGTAAATTCTCCTGCTACTCAACTGGACTGTGCTTCTCTGCGATGAGTCTTTTGTTGTCTTTCATCGAAACAAGGTGGTGCTGCACCCTGACATTACCTTCTTACCCAAGATTGTCTCCCAGTTTCATTTGGGTCAGAACATTGTCTTACATACCTTTTATCCAGAGCTGCCTTCGGACCTGGAACATTCCCTGCACTCTCCTGAAATGCATCGAGTGCTTGCCTTCTATACCTCTCTATCAGGCTGCTCTTTTCGACAATGCCCTCATCTCTGTCTGCTACAATGGCAGACGTAAACACCAGAAGGTGTCTGTCCAGCACTTTTCAAAATGGATTGTGGAGATTATCCAGATTGCCTAAGAACTTGTGCATATACTGGTACCTCCTTCTCCTCGAGCACTTTCCACAAGAGCCATCTCATCCTCTGTAGTGCTCCTTAGTGGCGCCTTGCCTGGTCCAAATATGATGGATACAATGCCTTCCACATCTAAAGTCATTTGTTCTTACAGTGAACAAATACTAAGGATGGCTAGGACTAGGACTAGAGGCTAAATTGCAATCTCCGCTTGTATGTGATCTGGCCTTTCAGAGGACTGATACCAACACTGTGCAGCTTCTGTTGATTCTACTTTTACCAACTCTCATGAATCTCATCCAGAAATCATGGGCTAAGCTATCTTCTGTGCCTGCCCCATATCTTAATGGATAGAAATTTAATACAGGATCCAGGAGGAAGAAGCTAGTTTTCTTTTTGAAGACCCCTCGTAACTCAGTCATAGTTGAAGCTACTCAGACCAGCTTGGGTAAGAAGTCCCAATCTACCCCTCTGGGGTTGGGGAATAGACCTGATGGCTGGGTGTCTTTATTCAGCAGCAACACTGGCAGCAAAAGTTAGCAATTACAATTCTTTCATTGCTGCTTCTCAGCAGTTTTGATGGGAAAAAGTAGCTCCTTTGTTAAACGTTTTTCTCATGAATACTGAAATGTAGCCACTCTGTTCCAAATTCCCAATAGACTTCCCAATTAGCAGATCAACACTACTTGGCACTCTGCAGATTCTGGCACCATCATAATGTCTGCATTGATTACTTTGAGACACTATACCTGGGTGAGGTCCGCTAGTATTATGGATGATATCAGATCTTGTATCGAGGATCTTTCCATTGAAGAGCTGGGTCTTTGCCAGTTGAGATCATCTTTGCAAAGCTGTGGTGACTACAAAGAAAACGGGCATTGGATTTCAGTCATCTTCATCACAGTCTATAAGACCATGGCAATCACCAGCCAATTTCCTGATGTATTTTTCTTATTCCAGGACATACTCATTCTCTTAATCTGCAAAGCTGGCTCCCCTGGGATCATCTCATAAGAAACCTTTGAAGTAGGAATGGGACCACTCCAGCTCATCTAAAGCTTCTTGTTCCATCAGGCACCTTTTTAATCTGTCCAGATCAGCAGGATACTCACATTTTTCAGTTTCCACAGCCTCACTTGTTATCTCCAGGCTCCTTTCTGGGCTCTATCAACATCTGGTACACCATTCACAACAATTTATGAGTGCTGTCCATAGTAGAGAATGGGTACACCATTGAATTCAAAGTTCTGCCAGTTGTTGGGTGATTCCAGTCAACCTCACCATTGGTTGTTCTCCAGAAATAGTTTGCTGTGATTTTGCAGAAGGGAGCAATTGAGTTAGTACCCCTTTGTGAGAAGCACGCCAGTTTCTTCTCCTAGTACTTCACAGTACTAAAGAAGAATGGTGGTTGTTGTCCCAATCTTGATTTGAGGTGTCACCCATTACATCGATACAGGGATGTTTTGCATGGTCACCTTAGTTTTCATTCTCTCTCTGTTATGCAGCGGCATCTGGCTGGTAATTATAGACTTCAGGGACATGCATTTCCACGTGTCCATATAAAAAAAACATCATTGGAAGTACCTGTGTTTCACTGTGGGTTGAACCATACAGCAGTTCTATAAGCTATCTTTTGGGTTACCAGCTGCCCCCAGGTTGTTCACAAAATGCTTCATCTCTGTAATTGGTTTCCTTCGCACCAGATGGATCATGGTATTTCCATATATTGACAATTGGATTTTCTTTGCTAAGTCTCATTGGAAATTGATGTCAGATCAGTGTTACACATACCATCTGCTGGCAAATTTGCTACTTTGTGTCAGTCTGGAGAAATCTCAGCTGGTTTCTACTCAACTGCATCACAAGTTGAAAGAGCAAACATGTCCAGCTGCTGCTAAGTCTTGTGGCTGCCACTATGCCTGTCATATTTGATATCTGAGGGTGTACACATAACAGGCATGGTTCCTGTGGCAGTCCTTTCAAGAAGTTTTCTCCTCCAGTGTCTGTTCTGAGAGACCTCCTATGTTGGACTTCTCTGTCAAATTTGCTGCACAGCATGCCCTTCAGCCAACTGAAACCATTAGTCATGAACACCACAGATGCCTCCTTATTGTGAAGAGGAGCTCATTGCAGTCACCTGAGAATTCATGGCAAATGGTACAATTTCAAGAGCTCTGTCTACATCAATATGTTAGAATTGCTGGCCATCTTCAAGGCTCTGAAGGCGTTCATATCTGTTCTTTGAGGTAAAGTCAGACAACTCTACCACAATGTGTTACTTGAACAAAAAGGCAGAACTTCATCCAAACATCTTCTTCTTGCCCTTCTTGTGTATAGGTGGTCACTGTACAATCATGTCATCTGTATAAACATCCATGTCATTGGCACAGACAATGTTGTGACAGATACATTGAGCAGGACAGAGCAGGTCACATGTAAATTGTCTCTATGTGTGCTTATGATCTTCTTGGGAACAGATGGCATTTGCCCATGATATTGTCTTTGCATCTCTTCACAGTGTAAAGCATGCTTGTTTCTGCATCCTCAGGGGTTGATGCATGGGTTCTCTAGGAGATGCTTTGTCAGAGGTGTTGGCTGTCCATTGTCGGGCAACGGAGTGCCAAGATAGTCAGCAGGCAAATGGATACATTTTAGCAGTCCAATAAAACTTGCATGATCAGGATGAAGCAGAAGCTAAGACCAGTGTCGGTCCAAAGGTCAGGAATCCAGTGGGTAGCAAGGTCAGATAGTCCAAAGTTCAGCGAAGGCAGGCACATGGTGAGCAGGGAGTCTGTAGCACACACAAAGGCAACAGCCAGCAAACACACCCATTGTTTCTGGAATCAGCCCGCCACCCTCTACTTTCCCTTGGGAGGGCTGGAACCAGCTAGCTGTCATCCCAGTCTGATTAGGTCCTGATGTGCTTGTGGATGCTATTCCTCCTTCAAAGCTGCTGTTCACCCTGGAGAAACTGATTCCTGGCCCATGACATGCTTTGATCCTCCAGTGGAGGAGAGTATTCGTCTACATGCTTCCACTATTTCCTCTTGTTCTATGGACTCTTCAAAATCAGAATGGACAATTACAGCAGCAGCTAGGTGACTCTATGGGGCCCAAATAGCTGTGGTTTTCTGCATTTCCATGTCATCTGACTCTTCTGATGCTGTAGCAGTCCCAACTGTATCTGGCTACCCTCAGGCTGCTTGCTTGGAGATTCCATCCATACCATGAGATGTCGAAATGCAGAAGATTCTAGTTGTGGCTCATAAACCATCTACACTGGACTCCTATGCCCTCAAATGAAAGAAAAAAATTCCAGGACTTTGCTCAGGCTACTGACCACCCCTACTTGCCTTGTGAGGTCAAGTTCCTGACTTTATCTCTGTGTTAAAGGTCTGTTCATCTCATAATTCAAAGTGTATTTGGCTGCTGTCTCTGCTCACCAGTAGGACTGTGCCCACAGTCTTTTGCTGTTTGTGGACTCACTCATTAAAAGGTTCCTCAAGGGAGCATCTGTACCCTCTAGTTGTACCATCTGTACCAGAGTGGTCTCTATGAGCTAATTGGTGTAAACCCTTTAAGTCTCTTGCCACATGTGACCTGCATTTGTTATCTCTCAAAATCACTTTCCTAGTGACCATCACATCAGCTCATTGGACCTCAGAGTTGTGTGACTGAGATCTGATTCTCCTTACCTGGCTTTCCATAAGGACAAGGTGATATGACCACCAGGTAATTCTTTTCTACCTAAAGTGATTTTGCTGTTTCCTCTCAACCATCCAATCATTTTTCCAACTTTCATGTGAATGCTATGGAATCATCTCTGCATCCCTTAGACATTCATAGAGCCCTTGACTTTGTTTTGCACACCAAGCTAATCAGGAAATCTCCTAGACTCTTTCTGTGCTATGTGGGTGCAAAGAAGGAGATGCCAGTATCTTCTCAAAGATTGACTAGATGGAGTTTACACTGAATTTTGTCAATTTACAAATTAGCCAAATTGCCCCCACTATTGGGTGTTTCTGAAAGACTCACAGCTTCATCAGCTGCTTTCACTACAGAATGTTGTTGCCAGACTTGTTTCATGCTTCCATGTGGTCTCAAACAATCCACCTGCATTATAGGTTGGATGCTAGAGCATGTGCAAACTCTGTCTTCAGTTGTTTTGTGATTTCTTCACTGCTGACATGATATCTTGCATCTCCAGTGAGTCATCTAACTACTCTCCCATTTGTATTGAGTCACAGAGACCACAAGAAGAAGAGCAGATTGCTTATATATAGCTAGGGTCTTTGAGTGGTCATGGTGAACTCACACAACCCACCCTCCTACTCTATACTTATGTCCTGGCAAATGTTTTTCTTATGGTGGACTGAGAATTGACTAGAGTAGCTTGGTGTTCTGGAGTGTCCACAGCAGAGGATGGGGAAACCAGATTCCTGCTGAAATGCTCCTTAGGTCTAGAAGATTATGTGGCTCTATGCAGGCACAAGACACCATTTGTGTGAGTTCACAGATGATCACACAAAACCATAGTTGCAGAAAACAACCTATTCCTACAGAACATTACTCCTGTTGATAAGTAATCATCTCCATGAGGATTTTACGGAGCCCTCTTCCTCACTGTAGGATCCCTTGTTTTACTTGGATATATGGTGATCATTAGTCTTCTAAGTAGATAAACCTGGATATTTCTCTTCTGGTATGAGAGGCCAAAGATAGGTTTCCTGATGTCTTAGCAGTCCCCCAAGTGGGTTATGTAGACAATAACTCTTCATATGAACTAACTTGTCTTTCTTTCTCAAAAGATGTTATAGGGCACTCAATGAGAGCAGTAGCTGTACCTGCCACCTTCTTTGGAATTGTCTCTGCCCCAAATAAGTATAAGGCAGTCAATAGGTCAATGATTGTTAACCATTTTACTAGTTTAATGTGAGGACAAGTGCTGATGCTTCCTTTGTACCTGCTATTCTTTTCTCTTTTTCTGGAGAAATGTGGAACTTCCCTTTGATAAGCTACTCTAGTGATTTGCGCATTTTCACACAAAGACAACAAAAAAGGAGTACAGATTTTTTACCTATAACAGTAGTTCTTTAGGCATCATCTGAACTTAAGACAACCCACCCTCCTCTGTTTTGTTTCCATATTTGCCTGTTTTCTATCTGTGGTAGACAGAACTGGGAGGAAAACAGAGCATAGTTCATGGTTACCATCAAAAGCTTCTCATTTCTGGAATGCTCTGATCATGGCTCTATATAGGTACAAAACTCCTTTGAACTAGTTCACAGATGACCATTCAAAGTGCTAGAGTTACAGGTAAGCAGACTTCCCCCTTTCAGGCACTCTTTTGTGAAACCTTGGTACAGAAACAACTGATAAGAACAGGTCAATTCAAGAAGGTAGATATAATTTGTTTGCTTGCCTGCCTTGTATGGTGCAGCGTCGAATCATGTGAGCTTGTACTATAGTCATCTTTTCTGCCTTTTTTTTTTTTTTTGATAACTGCAGCACTTTAGGTGGGTATATCTTTTGAGTTCCTTGAACAAGATGAGATAATCATCTAAAAAAACCTTCTGGTATATGGTGTTATAGCATGTAATAGAATGCTAGTTGCCTTTGATTATTAATTTATTTTAATTAAACTTCTAGTGTTGCTTTTCCTTATTTAAGGTGAAGATGAAAGTAGTGATGATTCAAAAGACTCATCCCACTTTATAGAGAAACAGCAAGGTGAAACAAGAGAAACAAAAAATCACAATAATCAAATGGATCAGACTGAGAGTAATCAATTAGAGGTAAGCATATTATTGCACTAATACAAGTAGCTAAGTAATTTGTGATAAGATGCTTAACATTACATTATAAAGACACCCTTGTTTCTGTATTTAGCTTACTTTTTGTTTTTCTAATTCTTGGTATCCTTAACATGTCTAGAAGCAAGTTTTCAAAATGCCGAAATCGGTAAAATAAAGTATAGATAATTTTCATTTATTTTATTTTATTTTATTTTTGCTGCAATGACAACAGGAGCACTCTGCCACAGGCAATAGATCTGGCTAGACTGGGCATCCTTGTGTAAGGCACACATGTTATTTTCTTTCTCCTTTGAAATAATCCTCATCAACCTGAATCCAACATCATTCTAATGCTGCTTCCTCTTCCCTCCCTTCTGCCCCCACCCCAGCCCTTGGTTTTCACTATTCCACAACTAGAAATCCAGCATTTGACTCTGCTACTGGATGTTACCTAGTGGCTTCCAGCCTGCCCAGCTTTACATATCATTCCCTCTGTTTGTTGTGCTCTGGTATAGCCAAAATATAGCAATATAGCAACACTTACACAGTATAAAGGAAATATCAGTGGGTTTATTGATGGCAGAAATAAAAAAAAAAAAAGAAGAGCAAGAGGACAGTTCTTCCCCCCAACAATCCACTGGCTGTTGAGCATGCCTGAGCTTTCAGATTTTTTTTCAGTTCTCGAAGACAGTATTTAAAATTTAGAATTTGAGAAACTGTTGGGACTGACTAGACATTCCTGACTGACATACCTAGAAATCAGCTGTGCTTTGTACAGTGGTGGTGGGGTGGGGTTGGATAGTTCACTTTCTTACAAATTATATGATACCTTATCAACTTGATTTTGATCCTTCGACATACTGTTAGCTATGCCCATTGCTTAAATCCCCAATCCATGGAATTTAGGCCACATGGTGAAAACATTTCCCTGGTTATATAGTGTTCCTCTATTATATAGCGTTCAGAATTAATGGAAGATGAAAATAATAGGAATTAGAAGGTAACAGAGCCCTTCAGTACTTGTGAAAAATTTCCATATAATTCAGCATTAACTTGCCAAGAGCATTCTTTGGAGACCAAAGTTTACTTCTGCACTTTGATGTGCTAAACTGGCATTCTCATGAAGATGTTTAAACTCTCACATCTGTAACATGTTAAACCTATGATCTCTGGACTGGTAGTTTCAGCTTGCAGCTAGCTGCATACATTTGTGACTAAGAATTCAGAGTGGTATGGATTCAGAAACGTAGCTCAATGTGCTGGAAATAAATATACAAAATGTTAATTCTTTACATTCACATCTCTTTGTGTACATCTATGTTGGTTTTAAACCCTTACAACAGTTGAAATACAACAGAGATCTTCAACTAAAAAGGGTTGAGATCTGTCCTCTTTCTCCCAGTAGCGGGAGCAATACATTGCAGGAGGACATGACTGAGGTTTTTTTCTCCTGTGTTATCCCATTTAAAGAATGTCTTTCTCTTGTGGAGTCCAGTTGGTTTTGGCATTGGTTTCATTGTGGCAGCACATTTTTTTTTAAAAAATAGCTTGTTATTAAAGCCTTTGGGGCTTATTTTATCTTTTCCAAAATAGTAGTTTTCAAAGAAGTAGCTGTAAAAAAAAAGCAATGTGGCAGCACCTTTAAAACTAGCTGATTTTTTAAGATCATATTTAGTAATAGTAATAGATTAAATGTAATGGAAAAGTATAAAGAATGATATTATAATGTGTATAATGAAAATGAGATCTAAATATAGGTAACAAAAGTATTTAAGCAATATGATATAGAATATGTTGAATAAGTATATGATTGTAATGGAATTGGAGAGAAATAACAATGTAAGCTTGTTTTGTTAAAATTTCCTTTTTCCACTGTTACGTATATCATGTGGTGTTTTTCTTTTTCTTCTGTTTTTTTCTTTATAACCAATAAAAAAAATAAAACTAACTGATTTTTATTTTAGCATGAGCTTTCATGAATATAAAACTCATTTTTTCAGGTGGAGTACGGAATAATATTAAAACCTCAGGTATATTTATACAGTTGTGGGACTGGGATAGAATGGAATAGGATCCATAAAGATGGAAATCATGTTCCTTGCCCTAAATTTTCAAAGGGTTGCATAAGATGATACAGCTCTTTCAGATCTTTACAATGATCAGTTAGTGTTGATGTGCACTATCTGCAGATAAGTGATACTTCTGATAACATTATTATACTTTACATTAGGTATACATAAATAAGCAGAGATAACCATTAACACTCATATAACACTGATGTCCAAGTGTTTTCTGTGCAAGGATGAGGGTTCATTGAAAAAAGTAGCAAGAGGAGGGCAGGAAGTATCAGATACATGGGTTTTGAACAGAATCGATTTTAGTTTCGAAAGAATAATCAAGTGTTATTACACGGGTTTTTTTCTGTGCAAAGATAGCTGAGCCCCATTTGCAGTTGGAATAGCTTCTTAAGTTTCTTGAAGCAAACTAGAGAATATCTTGGTACTTCTGAGTAAAAGCTATGTTGTGCATCCTGAGTGACAGAGGGATTATAAATACCACAAAGCCAGTCCAAGTTCATTGTCCTGATGTGAAGTAGAAAATTGTATTAGTCCTAACTAAAGTAGACCCATTAAATCAATAGGAGCTTGGTATGTCAATACATGTAAGTTTCATTGGTTCAGTGAATCTGCTGTGGTTAGGCTGTTGTTGTTCTAAACCAGAAGCCCCAGGAAATCATTGTGATTTTTCTGTGTTGATTATGTGTATACATAGGTGACACAAAATTGCCCCATTACTCTGTGTAGTGTTTAACAGTGTCTGTAAAAAAAAAAAAAGGAATTATGGTGATTAAGAACAAAAGCGATTGTATTGACTTCTAATATAAACATATTTGCTAAATATCTATAACTAATTTGTATTCTTCCCTGTTTATAATCTCTTTAATTTCATTTAAATGGAGGATTATCATTCATTAGAACTGATGGCAATAGAAGACCATGATTCATTAATAGAGAAAATGAACACCTGGAATTTCCAAATATTTGATCTTGTGGAAAGAATGGGAGATAAATCTAGAAGAATCCTTAGTCAGGTTTGTTCCTCTTATGGATATGTTTCATATATATTGCTGCTGTTATATAAAGTGTAGTCATGGAGAAACAACATACATGGAAATATTTGTATGTCTTGTACATGAAAAAGTTCTTGTTGGGAGTTAAATTAAGACCATGGTAAGACATTTAAACAGAACTTGTCAGCCTCTTGTGCTTTTTATTTTCTTGTTTCTTTGTTCATCTTTGTTTTTGTTTTAAGTGAATGAGGAAAAAGAATAAAGAAGATATACAAGATCTATACTATTTTGAAACTGGGTATCCCAGAAAGCTGTGAATACAGACTATGTTTATAAGCTTATTTTCAAACATCAGGTGTTTATTCTCAGGTGTAATAAATTCATTTCATCATTAAGTAATATTCCATATCATGTTCTCTATCTTGTTACCTTTCATTACATATGAACACCCTATCTATTTATCTTCCTGGATCATACAGGTACAGTTATACTGTTTTTCCTGATCTCTACCTGAGTATAAATAATAAATAGATTTTATTGTGGGAAATTTTAATTCAAAGGGATATTAGGTACTTTATAAGAAATAACCAGAACTTGAAACATTTTGGAAATTAATTTGATGTTAAATGTTGGAAATTGGAAAACTAGTTCACTACTGTAGACACTAATTGATATCTTCAAATCAATCGAGTTATTGTTAATTCACTTGTTGATCAAAACATTTGTGTGAGGTGGCAGCATGTGATTTATATAGAATCACACACAGCCTGCCTGAAAATGTTGGAAGTCTAAAGTATCTGGAAACTAGCATGTTGGGAAAGGCAGCTTGGGGACCTCATTGTTACAGTTTCTTCAGTTCAGGTTATCACTCAAATTCTTCTTCATTTTATTTTCACCCTCACTGATGTGTACACTTCACTCATTCTTCAAATGTCTTATTTGTTAAAAGTTAATTTGGAAAGATTTATTTCATTTAGACTGTACTAATCCATCACAAGTACAGCATTAAGTGAGCAGATACAAAGTTCAGACACTGAGTCAAGGGTGGAGAATACTTAGAAATAGTTTGAGAGCCTCTGAGCATATGCAGAATGTTCTTCGGCATTATTGAATCCTTTCTGCCTCCCCACTCTAAATCAAGAAGTGTGGTCTGCAGAGATTGGTGGTGAAGCACATGTTTTGCATGCAGGAGTCAGGGATTTCAGATTCAGTCTATGGCATCTCTATTTAACAATCCCATTGTTCTCAGCACCCATCATACTTTATTACAGTGGACCCTCCATAATTGTCAGGGTTCCATTCCAGGACCCCCTGCAAATGTCAAAAAATGTGGATGCTCATGTCCCATATTATTAAATGGTGGTGACATGTACATGGACACTTCAGCATGTGTGCATTCACCCTGCTGTCATTTTAGGTATAGAACACAATGCTCATGTTCACTGAATTCACAGATCTGGAGGTTGCACATATGGAGAGTGCACTGTACTTACTTGCTTAAATCTCTTAATCTCATATTGTGAAGATATTGAAATAAAGAGATATTTGCAGTCATTCGTTTTTAATGTATTTAATTTTGAATGAATGGCTCCTGGTGCTAAAATCTAGACTGGCTGAAGTTTTCAAAGGAAGAAATATGCCTTAGAGACCTAAGAATTTCTTTATTGGAACATATGGGAAAAAATTAGCTTACTTGAAATGGAAGGAGCAATTCTGTCTCACTTACTTGGAAGTAAGTGTTATTTAATGGAATTTAAGACTTGCGCAGAAACTTTACTATGAGTAGATTTTTATGAAAGACATAAGGAGTAGTAGGATATGAATTTTGATAGCATTACCTTTTTGCTTCAAACTCCAGCCTTAGGAGGTGGGTAAAATGCAGAATAGAAAAGGTGGGAAGAGAGAGAGAGGTGACAAGAGAAGAGAGAAGGAAATGAAGGAGGGGTTTGAGGGGGGAAAATTACTTTGTTCCTGAAGAGTGAGAAGCACACTAAAGAATTAAAAAGAAGTTTATTGCAGCTCATCTCAAATAATATTATGTAAAAATTCTGTATTATACATTACTATACAGTAGAAGCTGGTCAGGATATAATCAATAGAAGAGAAGTTCCTGAACAGAATCACATTTCACCTGACCCTCAGCAAGACTCCAGATACCTTCCTTTCATACATGTCCAGGTAGAAATGTGCCTTTTAAGCTTCTAGACTGACATTCTGAAAAGCTCCTGGCTGCTTGACGGCCTGGGTTTTCTGCTAAGCAAGCCAGTCGCACCCTCCCACCCCCCATTTCAAGAAGCACATTTCTTTTCCATTCTTTTTTCTCTCCTATTCCATTCTTTTTTTTTCCTCTTTCCCAAACCTAGATGTTTTCTTCTATGAAATTCTTTCTCCCCATCCTTGCTGACCTCTCCAAAGAAATCACACAGATTAGCCTGCCTAACAACAGAGCCATGTGGTGTGATTCCTCCCATTGTAATATTTAATCTCCTGAAGCAGCAAGCCTCCATGTTTTATTGAATGTGACAAAGGGAGAGGCACTCACCCTAAGGATTTCTAATTCCAACAGTGTATTTCACTAAAGCGTATTTTAACTTCAGTGTTAATTAGGGAATCTAGAAAGTTAGGTAAAACTACTAGAAAATATAGTTACTTAGTAACTTGACAAGTTAAACAACTATTCCAAGTACTGGAAGAAACTGGACAACCTTTCCTTCACTTTTCATGCTTTTGCTGTAATTTTTAAAAATGTGGGGCTACAGAAAAATAAGAAAAAGTGAATTCATAATAATATTTCTTCACATTTCTGTATATGAGCCAAGTTGAACACAAAACTTTATGGGTTTAAAGAATAAGCCTTGCAAATCACTATCGGCTATTCCAGTAACCTATATGATAGGAATGTGGTTACTTAAGTTACTTGTTCCCTCAGGGAAGAATGAATAATTTTTCTCTCCACTGTAAAAATGTCATTAAAAACTGCAGTTTTTGAAGAATTTTACTGTCCTCATAATCCCTTAAAGTGGGCAGCTCTTTTTTCCTGTAATGGCTATGTGGGAGGGCAGGGGGAAGTAGAAGATCATTACCAGTTACATTCCAGAAGCCTGACACATGAGAACGTATTTTTCTATGGCAGGGGCAAGTAGAGTAAGAATTTTTAAAAAATAAATAAATGAAGTAAACCTGTGAATAATCAAATCTGCAAGTGATGAATCCGTGAAAGTGAAGGGCCCACTGTATTTCCTTTAAAAAAGCCAATAATAATAATAATAATAATAATAATAATAATAATAATAATAATAATAATAATAATAATATAACTGTAGCAAGAAACTTTACCTTCTAATTCTTTTGATCAGGCAGAATAAAGCCTATCCCATTAAGTGTGTATAAGTCACATATAGTAAATACGGATGGAAAGAATATTCAAAGACCCAAGGAAGGGGACTTCCCAAGTGTTGAAAAATCCCAATGACGAGAATCTTTCTGAAGATTCTTTTTTACCCCCCCCCTTTTCCAAATAAACTTGGGCTACTCCTGCTTCCTCTATACAGACTCATCTAGTCATGCTTCACTGACATAGGCCCTTTTTGCATGACATTTTCCATGTGAAAGGGCGCCTGGAGCGTAGTGCAATTATGAGGAGTGATCTGCACGACACACAATCGTGTGACGCTCTAGGGGCTGGCAGGCACCGATTTCACACCTTTTCATTTGCGGCTAGAAGCCGAAAATGGTGCATGATCGCACGTTGCTACCAGACCCCCTGCACACTTACCTGGCGTGCAGAGCCTCCGGAGCTGCACCAGTCACGCTTCCTGCGCCAGCGCAGCCTGGGAAGGTTGAGGCAGGGCTCTTGCGCGAGCAGGCAGCTTGTGCTGAGCCTAAGGACCCCGGAGGCGAGAGCCTCTCACCAGAGGCTGCTCGCACAATCCCTGCACCCTAGCACCAAAAGAAGGTAAGGTGCGGAAAGGGCCACAGTCAAAGATCACCACTGGCTTTGTTCCAACAAAGTTCTCTGGAGGTCTGGGATAACGAGATTCTCTCTAGGAATCTGGAGGTCCTCCAGCACAATTCTGTGGTCCACTTTTGCTACTTCCTTCAGAAGTCAGCAATAGAATCATGATGGAAGACTTAAAGATTCCAAGAGAATTGTTCTCAGGTTTAAAAAGATAGGTAGAGTATTTGTGATTTTTATTTTTATTCATGTTTTTCAACTTTTGCAGGGATGTTCCACACCTGCACACCTGCAGAAATGGAGAGGTCACTGTAATAAGGTTCTGAAACCAGAAAATACTGTTGAAGTTTGACCCTTGAGAAGAAAGCTGGTTGGCCAGATAGTACCATCCTGATTACAGTGCCATAGTTAAGGCCAAAATTTTAAGAAAGGGAGCAGAGAATTTGGAAAGGAAGGAGTTTGTAAATTCAGTAACCAGCATTGTGTTTGCACCGGATCAATCTATAGTAAACAGCTAACAAGCATGTTACCTTATATTCTGATAGGAGAATTCTGTGCCTTTTCAAGTATGTTAAAACTGAACTGTTTATATGTGTTGATCTTTTATGTGCATGTTTTCAAAGTTTTCAAAGAATGAAAAAAAACCCAGTAAAATAAAGCAGTAGCCTCATCATCTACCTTCCCTACTCAGTCTCTTGCCTCACATATGGTTCTGGAAGATCTCTTGATCCATAATCATGAACAGCTTTTTAAAGACTGGTGGAACTGCTGTGAGGGAGAATGGTATGAGAAAATTTATCATGGTGTATTATTGATCATACTCGTTGTTGTTGTTGTTGTTGTTGAGTGCCTTCAATTTGTTTCCAACTTATGGAAACCCTGAGTGAACCTGTCACAGGGTTTTTTGGGGGCTGAGAGTATGTGATGCACCCAAGGGTGTCCCTAGTGGGTTTCCATGGCTAAGCAAGGAATCGAACATGGTCTCAATGCTCAAACCACTACACTGCACTGCTTCTCTTAAGCATACTTAATTGGATACAAACCTATGTATTTCAAAATGTAAAACCTAAAAACAATTCAAATGAAAATAATTTTGCTTTAGCATTCAGTAAAGTAACAATAACTATGTTATCTATTTAGGTTGCATTCACATTGTTTCAGGACACTGGTTTATTTGAAATTTTCAAAATTCCAACTCAGCAATTCATGAACTACTTTCAAGCATTAGAAAATGGTTACCGAGACATTCCCTGTAAGTAGTATAACATTAGGCTTATTTGCTCTTCTGAGCCATACGGTTTGATTTATCTTGTTAGCCATATTAAATTTGCAAAATAGCCGTATGTACAATTTAATATGATTTTGGTGATTTTTCTCTTTATGTTTTGTGTAATGCAATAATAACAATAAAACAAATTTAGATAACTTTAGGATCAACACTGGATAAAATGAAGTCTGTGTAAAGCAATAATTAAGATTGGAAAATGTGTTACAAAAAGATAACCCGAGATGTGTACTGTTACTAAAAGTTGTTATGCTGAAGGACTTCTTTCTAGTTTAGATTCATCCTTACTCTGGGATGTATGTATGCCACAAGTTTAAACTGATTTAGTCATCTTAACAATTCAGCAAACTATAGTTTACTGAGATGGTTCAATATTGGGGAATTTCTAACAGAATCTCGGCATCAACAATCATAAGAGTTCATATGTGTCTTAATTCTCTCATCTCAGACAAATGTTAATTTTGCAGCATATATTTTCCTTTCCATTGTTCCACCAATGTCCTGTTTGATTATGTCTACTCGCAACACTGTTTTAGCATTCTTTGAATAGTCGTGTGTTGCTTGCTGTGTGAAATTACACAGTTAATACACTTCATTCTGAGCATTTTTCAGCACAGCGTATCTTGAGAATGTGATCCTTAGATTGTTCTCCGTTTAGAACTCTGTGGGCATATAATTCAAAAGTTCATTTGTTCCTCCTCTTTGTTACAAACATCAGACTGGACTGATGGTGGTCCATCTACTTTAGGACAGGTGTGTGGGAAATGTGCACCCTTTCAGATATTGCTGTACTGCAGTTCCCAGCATACCTAACCACTGGCTCTGTTTGGTGGAACTGCTGGAAATTGCAATTCGACAACATCTGTAGGGGTGCACATTTCCCACAAGCTGCCCTAACTAATATCATTGACTAACATCAATTTCCAGCCTTGCTTTAAAGATTGGCAAAATATCTTAGGGAAACAGAAATAGAATAGAGAACAAAATTTTATACTATTAGAGAATGGTTTGTAAACAGAGCAATTAATGTCATAATGCCTTTGGAGCAGACATTCGGAATTCTGTGTTTGGAATATTATGTGTTGTTCTACTTATTCCTGCCTGAGAAAGGATAATGTTTAGGTGTAAAGATACACAAAGGGGGATTCCGTATCATAAAAGTGTTTGGATGACTTTTCTGCAAAAGAATGGCTCCCTGTTTCTTGCAGTCCTGTCACTATAATGTCTCCCTCTATCCTAAACAGCCACACTTGTCTGTAGATACAGTGAATGGAATGTTTTTGCTATTTCCCTCCCCTCTCCTTTACATTTCAGAAAAGCAGAAAGACTTGCTGTTAGGAAGCTGAATAGGAGGAAAACAGCTACGAGTGACTCACTGTTCGATGCCTTTGCAGGCTGGGGTGTGGCGTCCTCCACTTCGGTGTCCCTCCCGGGATGCCCGGAGATGGCGGCAGCCATGTCCACGCATGCGCAATTGCGTATGCGCGAACGTTTGCTCCAACAGCCAGTGAGTTCAAAGTGGCCTGCTTCAAGCTCAATGGCCAGGAGAGTGGGCCTGTGTGAGGGCATCCTGGCTTCACTCAGGTCTGCTCACAAGGCAGGTCTCCGGACTATTGGCAGTCGGTGCTTGGTGCCCCCTCCCGTATTTGTGGTTTTGTTGTGGGTATGATGTTTGTCACAACTTCCTAAGGGCGGTTGCATGGTCAGTGGATCCGGGATAGCAGGTACCTTCGCCACATGCTAGGGGACAGTTGGGTCCCTGTTGGGGTCAGGGGGTGCAGTGAGTTGCCCAGCTCAGGTAGGCACACAGTGGGCACCCCCTGGTGGCAGTAGGACTGTGGTCAGCTACGTGCCATCCGGTTATGGCCAAGACAGTTGGGTTCATCAGTTAACAGGCGGGTTGATCCATGCCCAGATCCATGCCCATGCTTACGCCAACCTTGTTCATGCTTGTAGCCGATAAAGTTGTGGCCTTTCTTTCTCCAATTGAAGGTTGTTGTGTTTTCTTTGCAAGGAGGCTGTCGCCCCTTGCTATGCAAATCACATGACTTGGAAATAAAATCAAGAATACAGAGCCAAGGAGAAAATAGTGGATCGAGATCTAAGAATGAAGAAAATGGTGACTCACGCAAAAAGTAGCCCTTTTAAGGAAAAAAACTAACATACACACACAGATATACACACACAGAGTAGACAACAACAGGCTCTAGGACAACTTAAGCTCTTTTTATCATATGTTCGTTTGACTCAACTCTTGGTCTGGGTACTTAATTCTGAGTGAAAGAAAGGTAGATGACATTGTGATATAATGTGTTGAGTTACATTTTTTAATAGTTGCATTGTTTTGATGACAATCAGGAAAGCAAGTCATTTACTGATGAGGGAAGAACATGACTTTTGTTTTCACTTAGTAGTTTGCCATTGGTTCTCTGCACTGTTTTTTTTTATTCTTGGATCTCAGCCAACACTTTTTCCTTAGCTCTGTATTCGCATCCTGCAACTTTCCAGTCAGGTGATTTTTCTTCCTGTTCAACTTCCTAACATCAAATCTTTCTGTTTGCCTGGCCACTCCCATCCTACAGTCTAGCCAACAATTCATAAGTCTTTCTGTCTTGGGACATTGTAGAATTTTCTAGTAAAAGAAGCTCACCCAGCAGTTTACAAAAGGACAGCTTGCAAGCAGGCAGTAGTGGCAGTAGGTTTTGTTTTTAAGTTTAATTTATTAAAATAATACTTGCATTTATTTTTATAAATTATTTTTAGACCACAATCGAGTACATGCAACAGATGTTCTTCATGCTGTGTGGTATCTTACAACAAGACCAATTCCTGGATTTCAGCAGATACACAATGGTTCTGTGACAGGAACTGACATTGGTATGTGGTTTGGTTTGTTTGGTTTTTGTTTATTTGTTTTTGCAGAATGAGGTTTAGGCCAATAAAATAAAATGGATATATTCCAAATGATTTTAAAAACATCCTCTTGATGTTTCTTTTCTTACATGAAGGTTTCATGTTTGAAAGATAAAACATTCAGTGTCATTTACAAGTAGAGTGTGTCTGGTTTTAGGATAATTGATTGAATAATTGCTGACATGCTTTGTTTTCTTGCCAAGGAAACAGTTTTACTTAGGTCTCTTCTCCTGAATGAGACCTATATTTTCTTGCAGGAGTCAGCATGTTTCTAGCAACCAAAATACATTAGGCCAATATTTCTTTATTTAATTAGGAAATGAAATATCTCAGACTAAAAATACCTATGGTTAAACTATTTAACTTAATTAGAACTTTTCTTAATTCCAGTGTAGAAGTGATTTAGTCTTGAACATCAATATTCTGTTTAATTAATATATTGTTGTTGAATTCCTTCAAGTTGTTTCCAACTTATAGCAAGCCTAAGGCAAACTTATCAGTGGGTTTTCTGGGGCTGAGTGTGTGTGATATGCCCAAATATAGGATGGGGGACACGTGGCTGGATAGCAGTACGTGTGAAAGGGATCTAGGAGTCTTCATAGACCACAAGCTGAACATGAGTCAGCAGTGTGATGCGGCAGCCAAGAAAGCCAATGCAATTCTCGGCTGCATTAATAGGAGTATGGTGTCTAGATCGAGGGAGGTACTGGTACCACTCTACTCTGCTTTGGTTAGACCCCATCTTGAATACTGTGTCCAGTTCTGGGCACCCTAATTCAAGAAGGATATTGACAAGCTGGAGCAAGTCCAGAGGAGGGCGACCAAAATGGCGAGAGACCTGGAAGCCATGCCCTATGAGGATAGACTTAGAGAGCTGGGTATGTTTAGTCTGCAGAAGAGGAGGTTAAGAGGGGACATGATAGCCATGTTTAAATACTTGAAGGGATGCCACGTAGAGGAAGGAGGGGACTTGTTTTCTGCTGCTCCAGAGACCAGGACAAGGAGCAATGAATTCAAGCTGCAGGAAAGAAGATTCCACCTGAACCTCAGGAAGAACTTCCTGACAGTCAGGGCTGTCCGGCAATGGAATCTGCTGCCTCAGAGTGTAGTGGAGTCTCCTACCTTGGAGGTTTTTAAGCAGAGGCTTGATGGCCATCTGTCGGGATTGCTTTGAGGGTGTTCCTGCATGGCAGGGGGTTGGACTGGATGGCCTGTGTGGTCTCTTCCAACTCTACATTTCTATGATTCTATGATTCTATGATTCAAAGTCACCCAATGGGTTTCCATGACCAAGCAGGGAATCAAATCTTGGTCTCCAGAGTCTTAGTCCAGTGCTCAAACCACTACATCACACTGGCTGTCCTTAATTAATATATACCCATCTTAAAATGTTAAGCCCACTGTGATTTGAATGATACTGCTTTGCATTACACAAAAGACGAGGAGGGCCGAATCTTGTTAGTCATCCCAGTTTAGAAGAGTTCCATTTAGAACAAATCTGTTGAATGTTGAATCAACACATGTATATGCAGTTTGTTCAGTGAGTTTATTCTAGTTGAGACTAACGTTAGGTATCAGGCCTGAAACACTAAGCCAGAATTGCTCTTATATTAATTATGATTTTTTTATATAATGGAAACATCATATATAATTGTTTTGGGGAAAACAACCATGAATTATGTCAGTGTCTTAGTAGAAAAGCTATGTTTCCTGTAACTCTTCATTTAAAATATAAAGATTACATAGTTCAAAAACACAGTTTGACTCTTTCTAATAATGGTTTAGAATTATCAACACTGAGCCAGAAATTATATTTGTGCTCCAGAAAAGTAAATATTTTATTTATTTATTTATGCATATGCAGTTTTTCTGTTAAAAGAAGCATGCAAAGAGACTTAGAAAAAAAGCCATGCCCGTTCTTCTCATAACAGTCGTAGAGCTGTGGTGGTGGAGCTCCACAAGGATGAGGCCTCTGTTCAGTGACCTTCTCTGCTTGCAGAAAGGGTGGCTAAGAGGGAGGTCCATCCATAACAGCCCATTGACTGCTTTTACCAGGAATTTAAGACCAAGATCCTGTTGGGTTTGTTGGTGTAGTTATGCTGACAACAGAGGAAGCAGGGACAAGATAAAAAGACAGTGAGAAGAAGAAGAAAAGGAAGGGTGCAATAGTGATGGGAGAAGGCTGCTGATTCCATGCCAACTGTTTTCCCAAAGTCTGGCTTCTGTGAAAAGGATCCACTGAGCCAAGGAATTATAAAAGGACTGACTTGCAGTTGCCTGTGCCATGGCGCAGCTGATTGTCCAACCCAGACCTCTCATTATTTCTTGGCTTCTTGGAACCCTCCACAATCAGGCATTTGCAAAATAAGTAACACAGAGTTAACAGTCTTCTCTTCCCATCATGACTGCCATTCCACCACTTCTCCACACAAACCTCCAAGGTAATGACTCCAAGGTACTACTGTAGGATCCTGGAAGCTTCTTACATTGTTCCTTAAAATTTCAAGGGTTTCAAGATCCCCAGCCTTCCAAAGCAGATTTCTTGGCTGCAGAGGAAACTGGAGGGTGGGGATGAGGGAAAATCACTTCTTTCTCCATTCAACCAGTAGAAGAACTCAGTGAAACCAAAAAAGCTTCTATTAATGAATGGAGCCCTTCCATATGAAGATTTTCAGTGAATCCAACTCAGTGAAATACGTTGGTTGGTAGATAAACCTTGAAAAAAACCTTGAAGCCACTATTGTTTAACATTAAAATATTTTCATTTCTGTTTTTCCCTAGATACAGAAAATGGTATTTCAGCTGGCCAAGTTTCCTATATTTCTTCCAAGAGCTGTACTATTCTCGATGAAAACTATGGATGCTTAGCTACTAACATTCCAGCCTTAGAATTAATGGCTTTGTATGTAGCAGCTGCTATGCATGATTATGACCATCCAGGTCGTACAAATGCTTTTTTGGTAGCTACAAATGCTCCTCAGGTAGGAGGATTTTTAATGAAAATTTTATAGTAAGGCAAATAATATTAAAATGGATACATGAATAGCCTGTTCAGTTCTAAACATACAGAAATCAGAGGTACTAGTATTTGTCAACAATTCTTCATGTTTTTATAGCAGTCTTTCATTTGTTACAATCAATCTGATTCAAGAGCAGTGGTATACCATAGGCCTGTGAAGACTTAAAGCACAATCTTTAATGAGGTGGTGGAGCGCCAGCTAAGCTGATACTAAGCCAGCTGAAGCTGTGCTCAGTGCGCAAACCCCTCTCAACCTAGGATTGCTGGAAAAATGTTAGAACTCTCCCAGTTCTGTCCTAGATTTATGCAGAAAAGTGCTTGTGTCCCTGGACTGAATGAAATTTGAATCTGGTATCACTTGTCTCCTCCCTTGCTTCACTTCCTTTTCAACTCCCTTGCCACCTGAGATCAGCTAGTACAGTAACTGTACTGGCAGATTCCTCTACTTGGCTGATCTCTGCAATCAGTCAGCAGAACAGAATCTTCTGCCTTTTGCTTACCCCCTGTAGCCACTGCTAGGACTGGGTTATTAATTTTACATCATAATTAACACTCAAACAAATAGAAAACTTCCATAGTTATTTGATACTAGAAAATTAAATCTAGTCAGTATTTAGTGCAGTGGTTCTCAACCTTCCTAATGCCGTGACCCTTTAATACAGTTCCTCATGTTGTGGTGACCCCCAACCATAAAATTATTTTCGTTGCTATTTCATAACTGTAATTTTGCTATTGTTATGAATCGTAATGTAAATATCTGATATGCAGGATGTATTTTCATTGTTACAAATTGAACATAATTGAAGCATAGTGATTAATCACAAAAACAATATGTAATTATATATTGTGAAATATTTATTTCTAATTACATCTCGGGGGACTACACAAGCTTCTTGTGTATTCCTTCAAGTTGTTCCTGACTTATGTTGACCCTAAGGTGGGCCTACCATTGGGTAGGATGATAGGTGGGTGGGCAAATGAGAAAGGGCAAGTAACTCAATGCAAAATTCAAGCAAGAAGTTTCCAAAAGTAGACTGGAAAGAGAGAGAGAAGAGTACCCATCTCCTAGGAAAAGGAGGTCTCCCCCTTGTTCTGAAATAAACCCCTCTTACAGGCCCGGCCAGGAATCCCTGGGGTAGCACGACGAGCTCCCCGCCTCTGCCAAAGGGGCTGAGACCCGTGCCGGGCTGCCGCCCAGCCCGCCCACTGAACCCCACGGAGCACCGGGCTGCCTGGAAGCTGCTCCAACCCGCAGCTCTCTTTCCCGGAAGATGGACGCTCCCACCCCCCGCCCCGCACAAGGCCTCCGTCAAAACACCTCCCCCCCTTGCAATCCACTGACCCTGCCCCCCTCCCCGCCCAATGCCTGTGCGAACGGCACCCGATCGGGGTGTTTTTGCAGCTCTCCGCCCCCCACTTCTGAGTCAGTGACACCGGTGACAAAATGGCAGTCCTGGAAGCTGGCAGTTGTGCTCGGCGCGCACGCAGGGGCGGGGGCGAGGGAGGGGGCCCAGGGGCTCAGAGCCCTCCCCAACACCGCCGCCCCCCTGCGCTCCCATGATAGCAAACCCAGCGCAAGGGCGGGTGGCATATCTCCTTCTGCCTCTCCGCCACTCGCCCAAAGCACGGGTGGGAAAAGCAACACAAGCCGCCCGCAGCGAACGGTGCTGCAGGCATCGAGAGCCTGGAGGGAGGGAGGGGGCGAGCCCGACAAGAGGCAGCGCCGACCAGGCTCTCCCTCTCTGCGCAAAGTGCAATCCCTCCTCCCGTTGCGGGGCGCCCGGAGCTTCCCCGCTCGCCTGTGGCCCCATTCCCGCTGCAGGGCCTCGCTCCAGGTGCGGGCTCAGCCGCCCTCCTTTCCTACCCAGTGCTTGCTCGCTCACCTTGGCAGCTCCACGGGGGGAGGAAAAGATGGCACCGTGTCATACTTCAGAGCCCGCCCGCCTGCCTGCCCACCCACCCGTGCTTGGCTGCTGCGCCGAGGAACAAGAGGAGGAGGCGGCCCAAGCGAGAAAGGTCACTGGCAGGGCAGCGGCAGCGGCGAGGAGGAGGGGGTGGCACTCCTCCAACGGCGCAACCCCCCCCCCGCCCAGAGCAACAGCTGCCTCCTCTCCCCTCCTCCCAGTGCAGGGTCTCAGAAACAGCCCTCCCATTGACTGTGAGGCCGCCAAATAACAGCGGGGGCTGGCTTTTGGCGGGAGGATCAGTGACCTTGTTTCAAAAGGGGGTGGGGCAGGATAGAGGAGTGGCGACCCCTGTGAAGGGGTCATTCGACCCCCAAAGGAGTCGCGACCCACAGGTTGAGAACCACTGATTTGGTGGATTCGGTTATTACTTCTTTTCAGAGATTGTATTTCTGTTTTTTTCAGCATCATTTCCCATATAAAAACAGTAGCTTTGCTCAACCTGCAAAACTAAAGTTGTTTAGTATTTTATCAATTAAAACTGCTTTTATTTGAATATTTCATATTTTTTTATGTATTGGTGGACTTAAGATCATAACATACTGTTATGCAATTTTTTACAGGCTGTGCTATATAATGACAGATCAGTTCTGGAAAATCATCATGCAGCTTCTGCATGGAGCCTCTTCTTATCTCAGCCACAATACAACTTCCTGACTGATCTTGATCATGTACAATTCAAGCGATTTCGATTCTTAGTGATTGAAGCAATCCTTGCTACAGATCTCAAGAAACATTTTGATTTTCTTGCTGAATTTAATGCCAAGGTTTGTTACACAAGTTTACCTGCAGATAGAGCATCGTATTAATGCTAGCCATATACCTCAATACATATTTATCTCAGTATGTTATATTTGGCAGATTTGGAAATGTAATTCTTAATTCTCTTAAGGCACCAGATCCTGTCTGATCTTAGAAGCTAAGCAGGGTCAGCTCCGATGAGTACTTGAATGGGAGAATGCCAATGAATACAAGGTGTTGCAGGCTGTATGTCAGAGGAAGGAATTGGCAAAACCTCCTCTGAGTATCCCTTGCCTAAGAAAACACTATGAAATTCGTGAGTCACGATAAGTCAACAGGCAGCTTGAACAGGCAACATACACACACAATTTCTAGCTGGACCATCATGTATTTAATAATTGATTTTCTGTAAATCTTCAGATTACATTAGAAATACCTGAAAATAGAAAAATAGCAAGTCAGGGAGATGATAGACTGAGTTCATTAATGTGGGAAAGAATAATCCTAATTGCCTTGGATAACCAGCTAAAAGGAGTTGCATTGAGTTGGCAGTTCCCCTCCATGTGCAGAAAGAAGTGCCAGCTGGCCATCTAGAAGTTCTCAGTCCAACATTCTTTTCAGTTGCATCCATTATCCCTTTCCCCTTCACTATCAGTTTTTTATTTCATGCCTTACCAGCTGGTCACATTTCAACCCCCTTTGCAGTAAAATCATTACATTACAACTTTTTTGCATCTTTTCAAAAATTCAAATTAAGGCACTGTTTTTCAGATGGAGGTGCAGGTGGTCAGTTTCATGGAACACTACAAATGCCATAGACAGAGGGGAAGCTGCATACCTTTCCTCCTTTGTCAATAATGCAGAAGGTGGTTGAAAAAAGATCAGAATGAAGGGGGCAACAATACTGCCAATCACATTGTACTGGCTCTGTTGCCCATGGTTTCCATCATTGATACAAATATCTGTAGAGAAACCATGGATGCTGCCTCAGAGACCTGATTTACTACACCAGGGCCCAGTTTTGTATCCAAATTCAAACTAGCTAAAGTTGGCTGCCTGGAAGTTGAGAAGAAGTTGTTAGGTAGTTAGAGATACTCAAAAGATGTTTTGAACAAATCATCAAGAAGGGATTTAACAACAAAAATTTGGTGTTTGACCTGGAACGATTTTTGGAAATGGTGTTTTTTAAATGTGGTCTCTATGAACGCTATCGCTGCAAAATGTTCTAGATTTTTTTCAAGATCGAATGAGAAAAGGGTTGAGACCCCACACTTTTAAAGTGTGAAGTAGCTGCATTGCCCACAGTTTTATGCCTGGGGGTTGCAAATTGGTAGCTCATCCTCAAATTAAGAGATTTCTGAGAGGGCTGCATTGTTGGCACCACCAACTCTACATAAGTTTCCCACTTGGGATTTAAATTTGGTCCTGAATGTTTTTGCTCAGCCAACTTTTGAACCATTGAAGGATACTTCATTAAGGTTACTGTCGTATAAAGTGTTTTTAGTTGCAATTATACCTACAAGAAGAGTGTCAGAGCTGTCTGTGCTCTCTGTTAATAAGAACTTGTGTAGAATAAATGAAGATAAGCTAACACTGAGATTAGATCCTACATTTGTTTCAAAATATATGAGGAATAGAACTAGATACATACATATACATATACATATAGATATACATACATACATATATATATATATAATTTCCCCATAAGCCATCACATGCTTTGGATTAAAAATGGCATACGTTAGATATTAGACATGCAGTGAAGGCATACATAAAGAGAACTAAACTGGTCAGACAAATGGAGGCCTTATTTGTCTCATTTCATCTCAGAACTTTGGGGAACAAAGCCTCAGAGCAGATGCTGATGAGATGGCTAAAGTCATGTATTTTTCTCTGTTACTATGCAAAGATGCAGAGGCTTAAGAATATCTGAGCACACTCAATGAGGCCAGTGGCAAAAACTGTGGGGTATGAAGCCTCAGCATCATTGGAAAAAGTATGTCATGCAGTTGGTTGGAAAGAGCCATCTCTTCATTAGGCATTACAAAGCATATACAGTTCCACACAAGCGGCTTTTGGTTGCATGGTGCTGCTGAAAATTTGGAAGTAGTGAAGACACCCCTACCCTAAGTAAATGGAATTGGGTAACTCCCAAAGTGTTATGGATTGCTCCTACTACTATCCCGAGAATGAAAAATTGGTACATACCATGAATATTTATTCTATGATAGTGAGAGGAACAATCTGCTCCTGCCCATGTACACAGATATATATATATATATATATATATATATATATATTATGTATATATGTATATATGTATATATATGTATGTATGTAAATAAGTTAAGATTACCAATAAGGGGTAGGTTAGCAGGCAAGGCTTTGTATTGAAACTGATGGCAAAGGGGAAAAGAGTAACGGATGTTACTGAAAAGAATGGCAGACTGAGAACTCCTGCCTGGCCAGCTGCCACCTGCAGAATAACCCAGTGTTGTGGATTGCTCCTCCAACTATCTTTGGATGAATATTTATGGTAAGTACCAACTTATCATTCCCTTAAGAGGGTCCTGGATTGGGCCCCTCTGCTAAATCTTTTCCATGGGAGGATTATCTCCTTCAAACGTATCTGTTAGACTAGAAAGCTCACACAGATGCCTCTTACTGTGGCTGGTGTGAGCAGGCCAGACTTTGGAAGTGGTGAGTGATCTATCACTTTGCTCCCATCCCACTCCTGTTATGAGTGTACCCATCATATATTTGCATTTGAAATGCTGCTATATTGATAACTGTCATATACTGCAGGAAGATTTTTTATGCATGCTAAAGTAACAAAATGAGCAAGATGATGCATCGTCTTCTCTGAAAGAGCAGTTAACAGGCAAGCATATCTTGCAGACATGAGTAACTAGCCAACTGTATGCACTTCTAGGGTTCTCTAATGCTGGAAACTACAAAAAGGCTACAGAAATCTTGATTTGCAAAAAGAAAACTTTACCTAAGTAAATTTGTCTTGATAAAAAAGTATATAGGTATCTCAAAATGTGATGTTATAGGAAAGGCAGTATTCTGAAGATTCAGAGGATAATTCTATACATTTCTACCCAAAATTAAGTTATGTTAGCCTGTGTCCTAAAGCCAGAATCCTGTTGGTGACAAACACTGACACAGCTGTTGCTTACCACAGTGTATGTATTTTAGTGGAAGGAGGTACAACAATGGCTTGGAGGCCATGGGGCACACCCCACAGCTAATTAATGCTTAAGCAGGTAGGGAGGCACCCAGGCATTGTCCAGTTATAGTTGGGTGGCCAGAAAAAGAAGGAGCCATTGCCCTCAGATTTCCAGCCTTACACGTCTGTGCAGTGCATTGGAGGGCAATATCTAATCCTTTTTCCCAACTGCCCTGCTGCAGCCAGATGATGCCTGGGGATCTTTCTGCCTCAGCAGCTATCAGTTGGCTGTGGAAGTGCACCCTAGCATTGTCAAACTGCTTTGAGCAGCTGTAATATAAGGAAGTCCAGTGTACTAACACTGGTGGAGCTTTACGCTATGCTGTGGTATGCCTGAATCTCATTCTGGTTTCAGTGAATGGAACAGAGTTCAAATTAATAGACCAGAAAATCTGCCCCAACAAGTGGAGGAATTATATGAAATATGCTATGGGGACCTGCAGACAAAGAAGGAAATTAACTAGTTCCAGACCACCACTCCCCATAAATGCAAACAAAATTCAACTCATTGAGTTAAATGAAGTTTGAGTGAGTCTTAAGACCAGAATTATGTTTTGTTTGTTGTTAACTGTTGTCAAGTTGACTTTGACTTAACGCCGATCCTGTGGATGAGACCCAAGTCACCCTATCATCAACTGTCCTGCTCAGATCTTGTAGATTCAGGGATGTGTCTTCCTTGATTGGGTCTATCTATCTGTAATGCGGTTTTTCTCTTTTCCTACTGCCTTCATCTTTACCAAGCAGTATTGTCTTTTCTAGCCCTAGTTATAACAATGGAGGTTACTTTTGAATACAGGAATATGATTACCCTGCATATTTTTTTTAAAAAATGCTCTTTTTTGTACAATGAGTATCAAAATCCACTTAATGTGTTTCTGAAAAATGTGACAGATTGTAGAAAAGCTTTAATTTGCATTTTTCACCCACTTCCAAACAGGTTAATGATGTAAATGGTCATGGTATTGAGTGGAGCAGTGAGAGTGATCGTCTGTTGGTGTGTCAGATATGCATCAAGCTGGCAGATATCAACGGTCCAGCGAAAGTTAGAGATCTACACTTGAAATGGACAGAGGGCATTGTTAATGAGTTTTATGAACAAGTAAGCTTGTGTACTCAGTATCCTTTGTACTGTACAAACCTTTTTTAAAAATTGATCTGTTTATCAGTGGGTTGAAGTTAGATTTGTTTAAGAAAATGCACAGACAATCCTATGCACTTTCAGGAAATCTGGCATGCTAAGGAGATACCCAATGAGTCTTTCTTGGACTAGAGTCTTCCTTCAAATGGAAGGAGTTGCTGTAAAAAATCTTCTTCTTCGTGGTCTCTGTGCCTCATACAATAGGAGCTTTCGCGCCTGTGCGGTAGCGTTCGGAAGATTCTAGAGCTCGCTGGCTTGGCGGAGGGAGCCCCTCCCCCCGGTCGTACTGCGCATGCTCCTCCCGCCGAGCCGCGGTCTCTCCTCAGTTCTTTCTTGTCCGCCTCAGCGTACAGAAGGTTCTTCTCGTTGGCTTGCATTTCTTGCTGCGTAGTTGTTGGATTTGGATTCGGAATTGACCTCGGACTGTTTCTTGACTTCCCTTCGGTTTTCGGTACGTTTTGCACGGTTTTTTTTTTGGACTTTTGGACTGTTTTTGGCTTTTTCCTCGGCTGGGTCTTCGACTCGGCGCGGCGTCTTCGGACTCTCCCCCTCTCCTCGCCCTTGCCCCGCGGTTTATGTCGGCTTTGTTCAAGTCCTGCGCCTCCTGCGGAAGGAAGGTCGCCCTTTCGGACCGACACTCGAAGTGTCTTTTTTGCTTGGGTGAGGGGCATAACGTCCAAACTTGCCCCGCGTGTAGGGAGTTCACCCACCAGACACTCCGTAACCGGGCGGCGAGGTTGAAGTCTTTTTGTTGGGAGCAGTCTCTCCGCGCCCAGAAGACCGTCCCCGCTCCGATGGAAAAAGGACTTTCTCCACCCTCCTCCTCCTCTCCAACGGCCGCCGGGACCTCGGTACCGTCGGTATCGAAGCCCCCGGTACCGGTGATGAAGCTACCGAGGATCCCGAAGATCTCGGCGAGTCGGCCCCGAGACGACCCGCGGCCTCCTCTTCGAAACCGCTGACTTCTGCGCAGAAGAAGCGCCTGCTACCGAGGAGGTAGCCAGGGAAAAGAAGAGGAAGAGGAAGGAGAAGCGGCACCCTCCGGAGACCGCCAGGCCACAGACCCCGCCGCCTACCCAGTTCACGGCAGAGTCGGCCCTCTCCGACGTCCCGGAGGAGGAAACGCCGCAGGCCCAGGAGATCCTGGAGCTATCGGACGACGACCAACCCGTCGAGGCCGCCCAGCCTCCGAAGCTAGTCGTGGAGACTGTGCCGCCGAGTCGCCGTCCATCTCCGGAGCGCCACGTGGACACCCCGGGCCGGAGACGTTCCTCCCCCCGGCGTGGCGAATCCCGATCTCCGGGCCACTGGGCCAGGCCTCCATCCCCGCGGTATCGGGAGATGCGCCTGGAGAGCGTGCGCGCGGGCGAGAGCGCCATTCCCCCGGCTACTTGGGGAGATATGCGCTGGAGCAAGGATGGCACGAGCCCCCGGGCTCCTACTATTCTTACTCGCCCTCCTACCGGGA